>SJYC01092685.1:0-58803 GCA_006408675.1 Madoqua kirkii | reverse complement strand
AATAGACTGTGAGTGACTCACAGTCATTCTAAACAGCCATAATAACAATCCAATTAAAGATCCAGCCATTTAGCCTAATTTTGTTTCACCTCCATAGGTTTAATCTTAGAATCAAGTACTACGATCTCCAATAGAAAACAAAGTAACCCTCACTTTTGATGCCCAGATATGTTGGGGAGGAAGTAAGAGAAAAAAACAAGGGCAGAGATACCATACACAGACAGAAGAAATACCAGAAGTCCTCGTGCTCAATAAACACTCATTCATGTACTCCCCCAAAGAACTTTCACTGAATCCCAGGTATGCCCTAGACACAGGGGATGCAGCCATGAAAAAAACTGGTGCCTCATTTTTGAAAACCAAAATTTCAACACACTGAGGAAGTGTGGTAACAGTCAGACACTAGAGAAAAAAATCACAGCCCAAAGGAAGAGCAAATCACCTCCATATGAGAGGGGACAGAGCCAGAGGTTGCTTCACATCACAAGGAACACAGGCAGGAATCATGAACATAGAGCACAGAGAATCCTTCTTATTTGGCTACATTGTTCATTTTATAGGTATATTTAAATGAAACATTAATGAGTATGTGTGTACTCAACAATAACAGGCAAAACAACTAGACATTCGTCACAATCCATAGAGGTGATTCAAGTAATTTAAAAGAATTAGACCTATGCAAATCACAGCCCAATCCTTAGGAGGAAAGGCATTAGTCGACTAAATACATAAATGTATAGAATCAATATTCCACTGCCAGGGAACAATCAAGCAGTGATCATACAATACAACCACATGGGAACAGAGCTTCTCAAACCTGAATGTGCACACAACAAGCTGGAAGCTGGGGTGGAGCCTGACAGTCTGCATTTCTAATAAGCTCCCAGGTGATGCAGACAGGGTTGGGCCCATGGCCCACTCTGAGTGATGAGGATGAGAAAGGTCAGTTCTGACTGAGCATCCTAGACATCTACAGAGGGGGCTCATAAACGAGACAAATTCCAGTTCTCATCTGAAACCTAATGAGCCAGAATCTTACGAGATGAGACTCCGTGTAATTTCTCTCTAAGCTATAAGGTGGTTCTCAAGTGCAGCCAGACTTGTGAAATCACAGTCACGTAGACTTTTTGTATACCTCACCCCAAGAAACAGGTCAGGTCTTTTCTGTACATACAAAATGCCAGCAGCTGTAGAAGACATCCATGGAGATAATGAGTCAGAAAGAGGAAGCCCAGCTAACCTGACCAGGCTGATCAACTCAATCATGGTGATGCCTAGAATCACAGCCTCCACAGGCTGATACCTGTGGTAGAATCTATCTTGGCCCTTTTCATCCACTGTAACTGCTTTCCAAAGCTAGTACTTAGATCATTATCATCTCTTTAGCTTCATAAAACACACCAAAGAGGAAAAGGACTTTTTTTTTTCCCCTAAAAATTATAGATAAAGGGTCATCCATGATGAAAGACTGGAAAGAAGCCAAAAGACAAACATGCAATTAACTAGCCCAATGCCTCCAGGCTCCAGTCTTGAAAGGGCTCTTCAGCCACACACACCCTCACTGCAAAGTGCAATTCTGTTAATAAAAGGGACTGAATGGAATGTAGTCTTTCAAGGCTTTCATGCACAAAATCGCTTCTGGAAAAAAGGAAAAGTAATAGTTTACCGTCTCCAGTGGAATAGGTGATAGACCCGGGTCCATGTGAAACACGAGAATTTCATATTTCTGTATGTCCACTTTCCATCTAAGGAGACATTTCTGTTCCAGGTATTCAGCCTCTTACTCCCAATTCCTATCCATCTCATTAAAAGTTGTAAGCTATAATCCCCTTCTCACCCCTGCTTACCCTGGCAAGGGCAGCAAAATTGGAAAATCTTCAACTAGGATGAAGATGTTCATAGCAGTACCAGTCACAATAGCTGAGACATGCAAGCAAACTAAAAGTCCATCATCATATAACTGGATAAAGAAGATATGGTACATATGAACAGTGGAGTATACCTCAGCCGTGAAAAAGAATGCCATCTGCAATAATGCCATCTGCAGCAACATGGATTATTATGCAGCAACTACAGATTATTATGCCAAGTGAAGTAAGTCATAACAGAGAAAGATAAATACCATATGAGATCACTCCTATGTGGAATCTAAAATACGACACAAATGAACTTATGTACAAAACAGAACGAGATTCACAAACGTAGAGAACAGACTTCTGGTGGCTCAGTGGGGGAGGAGTGGATTGGGAGCTTTGGATTGGCAGATGCAAATACTTTCTATGGGATGAATGAACAAGAAGATTGTACTGTATAGCATAGAGAACTACACTGACTATCTGCGATAAATCAGAATGGAAAAGAACCTGAAAAATAATCTATATATGTATTTTCTAAAGATGTGGTGTATATACACAATGGAATACTACTCAGTCATAAAAAGAAATTTCTCCATACGTAGCAACATGGATGGACTTGTAGAGTATTATGCTAATAAAATAAGACAGGCAGAAAAAGTATTTACTCTGTAATATCACTTATATGTGGAATCTAAAAACCATGGCAACCTAGAGAATAAAAAAAGCCTAGTAGATTCACAGACATACAGACAAACTAGTAGTTACCAGTAGGGGGTGTGGGGGGTACAATATAGAGGTAGGGAGAAAGAAGGATTATTGTGGGATTATATGAAGTCATGTATGTGAAACTTTTGAAAACTGTAAAGCACTGTAGAATTTAAAAAACTCTTCATCCAATTTTTTTTTTTTTTAAGTGTTGTCAGTTCAGTCTCTCAGTCATGTCTGACTCTTTGCGACTCCCTGGACTGCAGCACACCAGGCCTCCCTGTCCATCACCAACTCCTGGAGTTTACTCAAACTCATGTCCATTGAGTCCATGATGCCATCCAACCATCTCATCCTCTGCCGTCCCCTTCTCCTCCTACCTTCAATCTTTCTCATCATCAGGATCTTTTCAAATGAGTCAGTTCTTCGCATCAAGTGGCCAAAGAATTGGAGTTTCAGCTTCAACATCAGTCCCTCCAATGAACACCTAGCACTGATTTCCTTTAGGATGGACTGGTTGGATCTCCTTGCAGTCCAAAGGACTCTCAAGAGTCTTTTCCAACACCACAGTTTGAAAACATCAATTTTTCAGTGCTCAGCTTTCTTTATAGTCCAACTCTCACATCCATACATGACTACTGGGAAAACAATAGCTTTGATTAGATGGACCTTTGTTGGCAAAGTAATGTCTCTGCTTTTTAATATGCTATCTAGGTGGGGTTCCCTGGTGACTCAGATGGTAAAGCGTCTGTCTGCAGCCCGGGAGACCCAGGTTTGATGCCTGAGTTGGGAAGATCCCCTGGAGAAGGCAATGGCACTCCACTCCAGTACTCTTGCCTGGAGAATCCCATGGACAGAGGAGCCTGGTAGGCTGCAGTCCATGGGGTCGCCAAGAGTTGAGCATGACTGAGTGACTTTCCTTTCACTTTTCACTGTCATGCATTGGAGAAGGAAATGGCAACCCACTCCAGTGTTCTTGCCTGAAGAGTCCCGGAGATGGGGGAGCCTGGTGGGCTGCCGTCTGTGGGGTCACAGAGTCGGACATGACTGAAGTGACTTAGCAGCATGGGGTCGAAAAGAATTGGACATGACTGAGCGACTTCACTTTCACTGGGTATTGTAGTCAGGGTCAATAAGCAAGGCCATGTCCTCCTTGTCTCGATTTAATGCTCTCGGGAGAAAGATCCAAAGCTCCCTCAACTATACATAGATCACATCACTCAAGTGAAAAAAAGGGGGACGGGGTAGCAGCAGCTTGCAATTCCTACCATGTGCCACACACAGAATGTTCATCTTTCTATCTCAAGTCCTAAGAAGCTAACTGTATAAAGAAATGAATAACTGGATAAATAACTGGAAACAACAGGATGAACAACATCCTGTCCTCCAGGCCTTCCATTTTCTAGCTGGAAGACCAGACAGCACAGTGTAACTGCAAGTGCAGGGAAGGAGGTTCCGGCTCAGAGCGGCAGCTAGGAGGTGGTAAGGCCTGCGTCAGGACTCAGGTCTTCCGATTCCACGTCAGTTGCTCTGCTTTAGCCCATGTTGCATTCTTGCAAACAGATGTCAACAGCCTTACAGGAACAGAGAGGGAGGAGGGCTCAGCTGGGGGTGGAGTGGCTGGGAAAGGCGGCAGGATGGGGTGGCATGTGACATAGGCTCAGGGGAGGGACCAAACTGCCTGGCTGTCAGGGGCCCATCACTTGCACAGCTGTCTTGCACCGAATCTGCTGGGAATCGACTACCACTTACTGGCATTCAATAGGCATGGAAGGGGATGGGGAGTGGAGGTGAGATGGGGGAGGAGACAGGGCAATGTCTTTTCAAATGTATGTCTTTTTTCCTCTTAAAAAAAATTGTTTTAATCCTTATCTGCTAGGACTAGGAAGGAAGGGACAAAAGCCTAGGATAGGGAAGAAATACAGATTTTTTTCCCCTTCAACCAAAAAAACACACAGTGGGGACAGTCAGAGGTTCCTGACAATTTATCTCATCTGTGGAAGCATGACTCTTAAAATGGAGAGTCACCCAGAAAATCTCCTATGGGGCCTGAACCTCTGCCATGTAATGATTTTTCCTCCTTAAGGGAATAAAGGTTAACAAAGTGCAACCTTTTTTCTAAATAAGGTCACACAGTCCTTTTCGCAATCAGATACCTGCTCTGAGAATTAACACATCCAAATCCCCTGCTTGAATGGACATCTCCCTAATCTACTTCTGGAGAGGCGCATGTTTTTGTTTAAAACCCCCAAGACCCTGCCAGCTGAGGTCCAGCCATAAGCAGAGACTGTAATTTAATTTTGCCAAGAGCTCAGGACCTCAGCCCTTAGGGAGAATCAGCCCTAGTGAAGGCTCCAGGGCTGAGGCACCCCCTGGCCATGCCCACCCCAACTAGGAGGGAAGACACAGACCCAGGGGCTCTCAGGGCCTTTGGGATAACTGAAGATGCTAGCTACAAACACTGAGGATCAAAAGGCATGTGATACCTATTGGCCGCTCTGCTGTCCCTTGGCCTCCGACCATTTGTCTTCCTGGAAATAGAAGAATCCCAGCATTACCCCGACAGTGGGCAGCTGCACACCTAATTCAGGCAGATCCAAAAACCACCTTCCTCACCAGGATCCTCCCTTCTTGCAGACAAGCAGCTTCCGTGCTGTTTACTTAGACGTTTGATTTAGCCACCCTGTGATGGGCCTTACAATGTGGGAGAGTAAAGGGGATGATACTGGGTAGATTTGGGAGAACTTTTGGTAAGGCAAGCTTAAAACAGATTCACTCCGGACAATAACATGTTCAAATTCATATTATACTTGTTAAAAAAAAAAAAAAAGCCAAGGGTAGATGGGAAGACAGTCACTTACTACACAAGTATTATGAGCCAGACATGGGGATGGAGGCTTCACCGGCATTATCTTGCTTAGCCCCCTTTTCATAGCAACCCTACCAGGTGGATGGGTTACCAGCATTTCACAGGTGAGGAAACTGCAATTCAGGAGCTCTCTAACTGGCCTGCACTCATGCAGCCATTTGATGGTGAGGCAACATTTAAACCCAGATCTGGGTGCCCCGTGTCAGGCAGTATGGCTCTGCCCTCTAACACAATCAAAGATTCTCAGATGAAAGTTTACTGCGGAGTTACCAGTGCTGCAGCTGGGCAACAGCAGTTCAGAGACCAGACTTCCCAGATCGTGGTTTACACGCGTGAACTGGACCCTCCAGCTACAAACTACACACATCCTAACTCAGTGTCCCAAAGGAGGCAGAAGGGAGCACAAGGCAAATGCAGACTTCCAATCCTCCTTCCACCCCAACAGGAAGGCACACAAACAGTCCACGTGCCCCAATGTCGCACAGCGAGAAGGCGGCCAGAACATCATCCTCCGCTCGTGCACTCTTTCCAAAGCACCACCTCAAATCACCTCCCAAGAGGCTCAAAAGTGGCCATGCTCTCTGTGATTACATGGATTCCACCACAGGGCACTTACCCTGGTAGTCCAGGGCTTACGAATCTGCCTGCCAATGTCAAGGATACGGGTTCTGTCCCTGGTCCAGGAACTCATATCCCACATGGGGTTCCTGAGGCAGATGGTCAAATGAGATATGACACATCAGAGACAAGGGAACAACCCAAGGACTCTTCTCAGTCTGGGGCGTTTTGAAGGCAGCGCAGCACCCTGAGTCACAGAGGGGAAAAGGTAAAGCTGTGATACTTATCTACTCTTTTTTAAGTGGAAAGTATACAAGATACTTCAGATATTTGCTAAAAAACACAGTAGTCTCATCTGTAATTGAAGGAAAGCTCAATCACTTAGCTAAAACTTGCTAATCCTGAATTCCTCCTTCCTGGAAGATCCCAAAGTAAAGGAACCACCACTACATTCTCAGTGGGTTGGTTTTTTTTTTTTAAGATCTTTCTGATATGGGCCATTTAAAAAGTATTAAATTTGTTACAACGTTGCTTCTGTTTTATGTTTGGGTTTTTGGCTGTGAAGCATGTGGGATCTTAGCTTCCCAACCAGAGATCAAATTCACATCCCCTGAACTGGAAGACGGAGTCTTAACCACTGGACCACCAGGGACATCCCTTCAGTGTATTATTTTTCATCTATCCTAGCTCTTCTCAAAACCTTAGTCTTCACATTTTCTGGACATCTTTGTGTGCATCCATCAACCTCATCTTCCCTGCCCACACCTTCCCCAACACCTAGTCCCCGTCAAAACCACCACCAGATCGATCACATTTATCCAGCATTTCTATATTAGACACAGAGGACCCTGTAAAAAGAAAGTGATGCTTACTTGGCCAAAGCCCCTTTCTCATACAAAAATACCATAGGCAGAAAATCTAATGAAGCTCTATCCACATCTTTAAAACTTAAGAACATATTAACAACTCAGAGAAGCTTTTGCTGATACCAAGACACAAGGCAAGGTATTAAATTATTAACATTCTTCTAGGAAAGATGGACAAATGGCAACCCACTCCAGTATTCTTGCCTAGAAAATCCTGTGGACACGGAAACCTGGTGGGTTGCTGACAGAGTCGGACAAGACCGAAGCAACTTAGCACGCATGCATGCATTGGAAAAGGAAATGGCAACCCACTCCAGTATTCTTGCCTGGAGAATCCCAGGGACAGAGGAGACTGGTGGGCTGACGCCTATGGGGTCGCACAGTCGGACAGGACTGAAGCGACTTAGCAGCAGCAGCAGCAGCAGACTCCAGCTACAAACTACACACATCCTAACTCAGTGTCCCAAAGGAGGCAGAAGGGAGCACAAGGCAAATGCAGACTTCCAATCCTCCTTCCACCCCAACAGGAAGGCACACAAACAGTCCACGTGCCCCAATGTCGCACAGCGAGAAGGCGGCCAGAACATCATCCTCCGCTCGTGCACTCTTTCCAAAGCACCACCTCAAATCACCTCCCAAGAGGCTCAAAAGTGGCCATGCTCTCTGTGACTACATGGATTCCACCACAGGGCACTTACCCTGGTAGTCCAGGGCTTACGAATCTGCCTGCCAATGTCAAGGATACGGGTTCTGTCCCTGGTCCAGGAACTCATATCCCACATGGGGTTCCTGAGGCAGATGGTCAAATGAGATATGACACATCAGAGACAAGGGAACAACCCAAGGACTCTTCTCAGTCTGGGGCGTTTTGAAGGCAGCGCAGCACCCTGAGTCACAGAGGGGAAAAGGTAAAGCTGTGATACTTATCTACTCTTTTTTAAGTGGAAAAGTATACAAGATACTTCAGATATTTGCTAAAAAACACAGTAGTCTCATCTGTAATTGAAGGAAAGCTCAATCACTTAGCTAAAACTTGCTAATCCTGAATTCCTCCTTCCTGGAAGATCCCAAAGTAAAGGAACCACCACTACATTCTCAGTGGGTTGGTTTTTTTTTTTTAAGATCTTTCTGATATGGGCCATTTAAAAAGTATTAAATTTGTTACAACGTTGCTTCTGTTTTATGTTTGGGTTTTTGGCTGTGAAGCATGTGGGATCTTAGCTTCCCAACCAGAGATCAAATTCACATCCCCTGAACTGGAAGACGGAGTCTTAACCACTGGACCACCAGGGACATCCCTTCAGTGTATTATTTTTCATCTATCCTAGCTCTTCTCAAAACCTTAGTCTTCACATTTTCTGGACATCTTTGTGTGCATCCATCAACCTCATCTTCCCTGCCCACACCTTCCCCAACACCTAGTCCCCGTCAAAACCACCACCAGATCGATCACATTTATCCAGCATTTCTATATTAGACACAGAGGACCCTGTAAAAAGAAAGTGATGCTTACTTGGCCAAAGCCCCTTTCTCATACAAAAATACCATAGGCAGAAAATCTAATGAAGCTCTATCCACATCTTTAAAACTTAAGAACATATTAACAACTCAGAGAAGCTTTTGCTGATACCAAGACACAAGGCAAGGTATTAAATTATTAACATTCTTCTAGGAAAGATGGACAAATGGCAACCCACTCCAGTATTCTTGCCTAGAAAATCCTGTGGACACGGAAACCTGGTGGGTTGCTGACAGAGTCGGACAAGACCGAAGCAACTTAGCACGCATGCATGCATTGGAAAAGGAAATGGCAACCCACTCCAGTATTCTTGCCTGGAGAATCCCAGGGACAGAGGAGACTGGTGGGCTGACGCCTATGGGGTCGCACAGTCGGACAGGACTGAAGCGACTTAGCAGCAGCAGCAGCAGCAGGAAAGATGGACTGTCTCCAAATCTAGTCGCCCTAAGGCTGTCCATAATTTTTACTCAAATTCAGGCATAGGCACAGCCTGAATATACAGCCTGGGAATATATGGCCAGGCATATTTATTTTTCCAAGCATCTGTCTCTGGGATGTAGTGAAGGTCTGCCATCACAATTCTTCTGATGACATGGACAGATGTGCTCTAAGTCATGCAGCGATAACCCCACAAATAAGTTAAGGCACTGCAACTGCCTGGAACAAATCAAAACACTATTTAAGAAAAAAATGAATTCATAAATCAGTTTTATCTTTATAACAGTCCCTTTTTGAAAAGGACAACATCCTTGAGGTCAGGGGTTATGTCATACTCCTTTATATGTTCCCCCTCTCCAATATTTAGCAGGATACTGCGTAGAATAGTCAAAATGTACTGTTACTCATGAGTATTTTTGAAACCTCTATGCAGGTCAGGAAGCAACAGTTAGAAGTGAACAGGGAACAACAGACTGGTTCCAAATAAGAAAAGGAGTACATCAAGGCTGTATATTGCCACTTTGCTTATTTAACTTATATGCAGAGTACATCATGAGAAACACTGGGCTGGAGGAAGCACAAGCTGGAATCAAGATTGTCGGGAGAAATATCAATAACCTCAGATATGCAGATGACACCACCCTTATGGCAGAAAGTGAAGAGGAACTAAAAAGCCTCTTGATGAAAGTGAAAGAGGAGAGTGAAAAAGGTGGCTTAAAGCTCAACATTCAGAAGACGAAGATCATGGCATCTGGTCCCATCACTTCATGGGAAATAGATGGGGAAACGGTGGAAACAGTGTCAGACTTTATTTGAGGGGCTCCAAAATCACTGCAGATGGTGAGTGTAGCCATGAAATTAGAAGACGCTTACTCCTTGGAAGGAAAATTATGACCAATCTAGATGGCATGTTAAAAAGCAGAGACATTACTTTTGTCAACAGAGGTCCATCTAGTCAAGGCTATGGTTTTTCCACTAGTCATGTATGGATGTGAGAACTGGACTATAAAGAAAGCTGAGCATCAAAGAAAAAAGTGAAGAGGAACTAAAAAGCCTCTTGATGAAAGTGAAAGAGGAGAGTGAAAAAGGTGGCTTAAAGCTCAACATTCAGAAGACGAAGATCATGGCATCTGGTCCCATCACTTCATGGGAAATAGATGGGGAAACGGTGGAAACAGTGTCAGACTTTATTTGAGGGGCTCCAAAATCACTGCAGATGGTGAGTGTAGCCATGAAATTAGAAGACGCTTACTCCTTGGAAGGAAAATTATGACCAATCTAGATGGCATGTTAAAAAGCAGAGACATTACTTTTGTCAACAGAGGTCCATCTAGTCAAGGCTATGGTTTTTCCACTAGTCATGTATGGATGTGAGAACTGGACTATAAAGAAAGCTGAGCATCAAAGAATTGATGTTTTTGAACTGTGGTGTTGGAGAAGACTCTTGAGAGTCCCTTGGACTGCAAGGAGATCCAACCAGTCCATTCTAAAGGAGATCAGTCCTGGGTGTTCTTTGGAAGGAATGATGCTAAAGCTGAAACTCCAGTACTCTGGCCACCTCATGTGAAGAGTTGACTTATTGGAAAAGACTCTGATGCTGGGAGGGATTAGGGGCAGGAGGAGAAGGGGACGACAGAGGATGATGGCTGGATGTCATCACCGACTCAATGCACATGAGTTTGGGTGAACTCTGGGAGTTGGTGATGGACAGGGAGGCCGGGTGTACTGTGGTTCATGGGGTTGCAAAGAGTCAGACACGACTGAGCGACTGAACTGACTGACTGACTGACTATATTTCACTTTTAAAAGTACTCTTCTCCCTGTTTTTATCTTATTTTCTATCTTATTTTACTAATCCTAGACTGCATGTTGTTATGTTGTTTGCTTCTTAATAAAAAGTGGGATCAACAGCTCTAGGGGTCAGCAAGGTCAAATATGTGGTGTCAGGAAACAGCACATCAAGTGGAAGAAGTTTGAAGCAGAAGAAGTGTTAATCAAGGTAATATTGCCAAGGACTTCCCTGATGGTCCAGTGGTTAAGAATCCTTTTTCCAATGCAGGGGACACAGGTTTGAACCCTGGTCGGGCAACTAGGATCCTATGTGCTACAACTAAGACCTAATGCAACCAAATAAAAATTTTTTTTATTAAAGGTAATGATGGCCACAAACTGAAAAGTCCAGAGCTCTAAACAGCACATCTTTCCCATGTGGCAGTCTCCTGAGTCTTGAGTCACATCTACAAGGAATCCCATGACTGCTTAATGGGCTGGGAGCAACCATCCTAGGTCTTAGGAATCCCATGACCAGTCCAGGAGCTTAAACACCTGATATTCACACCATGCAAGCTAACCAGACCCAAGCAGCTCAACGTCAGAATGCATGTCAGAAGAGATCATCAAAAGAAGAATGCAGTGGCAGCAGCCTGGACCATCATCTGCATTTGTCAAATACATGTAAACAAGAGATTTCCCTACATCCTCATCGATCCTTTCCACTCCTACATAATTTGGAGGCAGGCAGGACAGTCAGGTGGAGTTAAAGAGAACTCACCGTTCACAAGGCTTTTATACTTCTGTCTCCAGGATTTCCTCTTGCCACAGGGCAGAGAGGATGCTCTGTTCCTGCCTCAGGCAAGTTTTTCGATATGTGGGTTCTGAGGACTTCAGCCTTTTCACCTGCATCAGAAGCAGACCCTGCAGAGAAGAAGAGTGCCCACTTCAGGCAACTCCCAAGTACAAAGAGCACTTGCAAACCAGACTTCCCTTTAAAGGAGGGCGTGGTCCTCTTTCCATGCTCACTTCCTCTGGGAAACACAGATTAAATGACACAAGCTCAATATTAACCAAAGAGTCGCGGCTAAGATTAGTATAGGACTGCTTTCTGACGTGATATACTGAGAAAGATTCAAAGCATCATTTATGTAGCATTCCTGACAGAAACACATCCCATCATGAGGAATCTCCTAGTGAGGAATTATCATACAAATCCAAATTGCTAGAAGTAACTGACATTTTTTAAGAGTGTAAGTCAATGTCATCAAACACATACACACACACACACACACACACACAGGCACACACAAAGGCAGAGGGACTGTTCCCAATTAAAAGCATGACAGATATGTGACAACTGAATAAAATCAGCATGATCCTGGACTGAATCCTAGGTCAGGGGAAGAGTTATTGTCATAAGTAGAAAACTGGGGCATGAACTGCATATTCAACAATAGTACATCAATGTTATACATCCTTATTATAAAGCAACTATGTTTCAATGAAAATTAATTTGAAAACAATTTTTTTAAAAGAAAAAGATATGCAGATTGGGGAAAATGTTATATATGTCTTTACTAACTAAACTATAGTTACAAAGAGGAATGCCTTTGTTTTCAGGAAAGACATGCAGAAGCTATTTAGGGGTCAAGTGGCATGACATGTGTAACTTCAAATGTTTCAAAAAAGATAATAGGCATCAATATGGAAAGATAAAGCAAATGAGGCAAAACAGTCATAATTGATGAATTAAGTTCAGACTATATAGGAGTTCTTTGTATGCTGGCAACTTTTAGCTAAGTTTATTTTAAAATAAAGCTTTTTAAAACAACATAAATTCAAATTCAACTTGCAAAGTATTTCTACAGTAACACTGGTTGAATGAGGCAAGGCCCCCAGCCCATAGGAAAAGCACCCGTCACCATCCACCCACCCCCAGACCCAGGTGACTGTGTCCCTCTTCCACCTGAAAGTCAGTATCTGGCCAAGCTCAGCCATTGAGATTCATCTCCCAGGAATTTGAAACTGAGCCAGGAAGAGGTGAGAGCACGAGCAGAAGAGAGGGCAACTTCAGGTACGAGGTCTCCGCATAGAGTGGGCAGAAGAGCGGGTCTGGTTTTGATGAGGAGGACGTGGTGACACTGGACAGGACTGTCTCAGAGCACGAATGAGCTCGTTGGTGGTTACGTCTCAGGTACACAGCAATCCCTCAATTCAGGCTGGCTGCAACCAGCAAGTACTGGACAGGACTGTCTCAGAGCATGAATGAGCACATTCGTGGTTACGTCTCAGTACACAGCAATCCCTCAATACAGGCTGGCTGCAATCAGCAGTTACTGGAGAAATGTCTCAGAGCAAGAAAGAGCACATTGGTGGGTATGTCTCCAGTCCACAGCAGTCATTCAATAAAGGCTGGCTGCAATCAGCAACTGCACTAAACAACTGCACAACTCCACCCCACCCCCACTTCATTTTAGCCACCTCAACTGTGTCTGTTCCTTGGCAACAGACTATCAATACAAAAAGATGAAGATCCCCATGAACTCCTGCCCACAAAGGTAGACTGGGGAGTACAGCCATCCACTCCTCCCCTGCTCCCACGCTGCCGCCCTGTTTCCACCAAAGAAGGGATGGCCCCTTCTCTCCTCATACCCACAGCCTCTTATCCAGGGACAAACTGGCCACAGCAAAGGGCGCAGCCTGTAACGGAGACCACTCAGCCTCTACCAGGCACGACGCACTGTGGCAAACAGCCAGAAGGAAAAGGCACGATGCACTGTGGCAAACAGCCAGAAGGAAAAGACGTGGGCCTCGACCAGGCAGGAAGCCTGGATCCTTGTGCTACTAACCTCAATGAAAACCCGGGAAATTACCACTCTCATCTGACCTGCAGGTAGACAGAATAATGGTACCCAAAGTTGTCTATGTCCTCATCTCTATAACCTGTGTGCATGCTACATTACATGGCAAAATGGACTTTGCAGATGGGATTAAGGATCTTGAAGTAAGGAGATTTTCCTGGATTATCCAAGTGGGTCCAATGGGTCAAAAAGATCCATAAAAGCAGAGAACCTTTCCCAGTTATGGTCAGCAGAAGATCAAAATGTAGCAGGATTTGAAGATCGAAGGAAACAAGCCAAGGAAAACAGGTGGCCTCTAGAACCTGAAAAAAGGCAAAGAGATGGAATTCTCCTCTAGAGCAGGGGTCCCCAAACTCCAGGATCTAATGCCTGATGGTCTGAGGTGGAGCTGATGTGGTAATAATAATAGGAATAAAGTATACAACAAGTGTAATGCGTTTGAATCATCCCAGAACTATCCCCACCCCCTGCCTGGTCCATGGAAAAACTCTTTCACAAAACCAGACTCGTGTCCAAAAGGCTGCTTTAGAGCCCCGGAGGAACAGAGCACTTGATTCTAGCCTCCTGAGACTTGTATCAGGCTTCTCAGCAGCAGAACTGCAGATGTTTGTTTTAAGTCACTAAGTGTGTGGCCATTTGTGAGAGCAGCACTAGAAAACTAATACGGACTTTATTCCCTCCTCTGGAAATGAGAGGGTTTTTCATCCTTTCTGAGAAGTGGGGTCAGGAGAACTTCTGGGGCACCCCTGGAGAAAGCTTGGCCCTTGACCATAAGTTCTCTGAAGGTAAGTAATTCACAAAACCAACAACCTCGATGTCAGATGGAATTTATTCAGTATCATCCGCCCTTGTTTTGTGGGTTTCCCAGGTGGCTCAGTGGTAAAGAATCTGCCTGGCAATGCAGGAGACTCAGAAGGCATGACTTTGATCCCTGGGTCTGGAAGATTCCCTGGAGAAGGAAATGGCAACCCACTTCAGTATTTTCACCTGGGAAATCCCGTGAACAGAGGAGCCCCTGGCAGGCTATATATAGTCCACAGGGTGGCAAAGAGACAGACACTAGTGAGCATGAGCACGCATGCCCTTGTTTTGCATTTTGCCACTAGAACTCATTCTTTTTTTAGTAATAAAAATAAAATGTCTCCCAAGTTACTAAGTAATTGGCAAACCCCAGGGGCCCAGAGCACCAGCATCCACATTGTATCCACTTGATCAGTAAACATTTCCCAACAAAGGTGGAGCTGATGTGGTAATAATAATAGGAATAAAGTATACAACAAGTGTAATGCGTTTGAATCATCCCAGAACTATCCCCACCCCCTGCCTGGTCCATGGAAAAACTCTTTCACAAAACCAGACTCGTGTCCAAAAGGCTGCTTTAGAGCCCGGGAGGAACAGAGCACTTGATTCTAGCCTCCTGAGACTTGTATCAGGCTTCTCAGCAGCAGAACTGCAGATGTTTGTTTTAAGTCACTAAGTGTGTGGCCATTTGTGAGAGCAGCACTAGAAAACTAATACGGACTTTATTCCCTCCTCTGGAAATGAGAGGGTTTTTCATCCTTTCTGAGAAGTGGGGTCAGGAGAACTTCTGGGGCACCCCTGGAGAAAGCTTGGCCCTTGACCATAAGTTCTCTGAAGGTAAGTAATTCACAAAACCAACAACCTCGATGTCAGATGGAATTTATTCAGTATCATCCGCCCTTGTTTTGTGGGTTTCCCAGGTGGCTCAGTGGTAAAGAATCTGCCTGGCAATGCAGGAGACTCAGAAGGCATGACTTTGATCCCTGGGTCTGGAAGATTCCCTGGAGAAGGAAATGGCAACCCACTTCAGTATTTTCACCTGGGAAATCCCGTGAACAGAGGAGCCCCTGGCAGGCTATATATAGTCCACAGGGTGGCAAAGAGACAGACACTAGTGAGCATGAGCACGCATGCCCTTGTTTTGCATTTTGCCACTAGAACTCATTCTTTTTTTAGTAATAAAAATAAAATGTCTCCCAAGTTACTAAGTAATTGGCAAACCCCAGGGGCCCAGAGCACCAGCATCCACATTGTATCCACTTGATCAGTAAACATTTCCCAACAACCACGCCACCCCAGGGGGCTTTAGCGCTGCCTCAGATCCAGTAGTGAAATCACCATGGCCGCCTTCCAGATTTCTGAGTCATCTTCACCACTACAGGTCCAAGCAGCAGCAGCTGGATTTTGACCTCAAGGCACCAAAGCCCAAACCCAGCCCTGGAAATTCAGCTGCTGCACAAGGACCCCCAACCCCCACTTTCCATCTCTAACATCTTCCCTATGCAACTGCCCTGCAGTCTCCTGGGAGCCATGCAGCTGGCTGAGCGACAGGCTGCCAAGTGTAATCTATGGGTGTAGTGATGCGCTCCAGCTACATCACAGGAGCTACTTAAACTGATTGCCTCTGTTCTCAGGAGGGTGTTTGAGGGTATTTCTTATCACGGAAATATTGAATGAATATTTCTCAATGAATGAAACATCTGGGGAAGACAGCTACTGTCCTAACTCTGATGCAGTTTCACTACAAAGGCCTGTGACAAGCCTCGTGGCTGTAGTGAAGATGGCGGTATTTTTGAGCAGAGCCTATTTGTAGCTTCCACTTCTTTATTCTCCCAAGAGCTGGAGAGTGTGTCCTCTGCAAGTGCAGTTCTAAGGACAAGAGGTCAAAGTCCATCAAAACAGACCCAGGAAAAAGGAGCTGTCTTTTCTTTTGACAATCTTTGCTGCATCTACTCAAAACTGGGGCCACCAGGTGGGTTTCCCAGGGGATCTATTCAAGCATAGAGAGCATCACCTCTAAAGCAGAGAGCACCGAGATACCAGGGACTTGTACTGGAAATGGTTCTGGCCCAAAAGGGAGTCTGTTCTAAGCACCACGGTGCAAGAATTGTTCAGACAGGGTGCCGGCTGCTTTACAAAAGGAAGAAGCCTGTTTTAGGGTGGGCAGGCCAACAAAGCTCAGCCACGGGGAATTTGATCACCTTTTTGTCATCCTGTCATCACCCACTCCAGTTAAACCCAGATCTGCCACAGATGCTGCCGAACGACAATGCAGGACCATGGCTTGCCTTGAAGGAAAGTGCTCCTGAAACTCACACAGTCATTCTGGGTGCCCGGGAGACCCCGGCCACAGACAGCCCAGCACGGCCACAATAATCTGCCCAAGAGTCTCCCTCTGAGCAGGAGCAGAGGTGGGGAACTGGAGAAGGGGGTGAGCCCACAAATGCCTGGGCAGAAGGGAGCCGCCTCCAACCTGACCCACATCTTCCTTCTCCCACGTGCTGCAACAGACGCTCCGGAGCATCCATCAACAGCACCACTGCGTATAAACAGAACGAGAAGGATGCGGAGAAAAGGAGCCTGCGGAGAGGAACGGGCAAGTCCAGAGATGAGGCCTCAGAGGCTGAAACAGAACCAAAAAGGACATCCTGGCAACCCTTGCTACTCAGAGACTTTGTTTGAAGCCCTAGAAACTCCCAGACCTGGCATGGCAATAATTTTTTTTTCAAGTCCTCTATATATTATGCTTTCAAAATGACAGATTTTCAGGACTAACAACATTCTGTGCTAGTGACAGCTCTTAGGTCACTGGGCACCTAAGAGTATCTCATCTTTTTACAGGTGAATTTTTAAAGGTACGTAACTTCTGACCTCAAGCTACAAAAATGCCACATGGTCTATAAATAAGTATTTTTAAAATGCTCACTGCAGTATTACCAAAATGTAGGGAGAGGGAGGGTAGGAAGCCCAGCCAGCAGTGAGAGAACGAAAGTTCATACAACTTACATTTTCATGTAAAACATAAGACACAACAATTAACAACAAAATAATAATAATATGTGGTCTTTCAATATAGGACCGATTTTTTTTTAGCATGGAAAGTGTGTCCATAATAGTTTTTAAAACACATTACACAGATTATTATACCATATTAATTTAAAAGGAAAAAACATGTTTTCTCATGTTTTTTAAATAATGTCAGGAGTCCTACTACTACTTTGAAAATACCTTCCCTTCTCACAAAAAGTGAAGGGTGCCAACAGTATCCTTTATTGTTCTTAAAGCAGGTAAACGCTCTGTCTGCAAGGAGGGAACAGTTGTAAAAAAAAAAAAAACTGCCAAATCCCCAGTCAGTCATTCCTTTAATTAGACATATTGCTTTTTTAGGCTTTTCTTTTTTTAATAAAGAGAAACATGCCCCCTAAGGGTCCCAAATGAGAGAAAGCATTGGGATTGGAAGTCACCAGAGACCCACAACTGCAGACAAGGTCATACAACAGATCAGAATATCCCAGTTTGCTGGATAGAGGTGCCTCTGGGTAGTCAGCCACAGGCTACAGGCGAAATCACTCCGTGCCCCAAACCCCACGTGCCCTGTGAACAATGCTGGCTCTAGGGTTGGCATGGTTTGAAATGAGGGAGATTGAGAGAATCCTGCATTGAGGCAGAGGCAGGAAGAACTGCAAATCACAAAGTATCTGAATGTTGTTTATTGCTTCATTTGAAGGTCTGTGTCTATCCTTCAGCATCCTAAAATTTATTACATTGTGATTTTTTTAAGTATATCTGGTACAAAAAGGGGAGATAGTCCCAAATTTGGCAACCCTATAGCATGAACTGTGGTGTTGGAGAGTCCCTTGGACTGCAAGCAGATCCAACCAGTCCATTCTGAAGATCAACCCTGGGATTTCTTTGGAAGGAATGATGCTAACGCTGAAACGCCAGTACTTTGGCCACCTCATGTGAAGAGTTGACTCATTGGAAAAGACTCTGATGCTGGGAGGGATTGCAGGCAGGAGGAGAAGGGGACAACCGAGGATGAGATGGCTGGATGGCATCACTGACTTGATGGACGTGAGTCTGGGTGAACAACGGGAGTTGGTGATGGATAGGGAAGCCTGGCGTGCTGCGATTCATGGGGTTGCAAAGAGTCGGACACGACTGAGAGACTGACCTGAACTGCACTGATAGCATGAAATAGAGGTCCAAGAGGCTGGACAGCTTGACTGGGATTACCGGGTGGGAAGAATGGGAGAGCCATTCTCTTTCTTTCTACAAAGTTTTTACTCTTCTTCTTTAATTACATGTTATAAATTACCTTTGTAACTTTGTAAAGTAAAATTACATTTTAAAGAAATATAAGCAAAACCTGTTACGAAAAGAGTATACTTACTCTCCCTTTCTTTTCTTAAGACCCTCATCCAGCCTCTCCCCTATCACTGAAAATAATTGAAGAACCCAGAGAGGAGGATTTAAGTCCACAAAAGGTAAGGAAACACTTACTGTTTGTTGTGTTTACCTGTTAAGGCTTGCAATTACCAGAGATTCCTCTGACTACTGTTACCAGCAGCCTGTTTGCTCAGGGGTTCATCAGCAGTGCTTATTAGGCCATTGCTCTTCTGATAGAAACACTGGCTTTAGACAAGCCAATGGAAGAGAGAAAATACATTGTTGGGTTCATTTAACAAATGTTTATTGAGCCTAAAGCTGAGTGCTGGGCCCTGGGATACAGGATAGATAAAGCATAATCCCTCTGTCCTCAGGGGCTTGTTTCTACAGACCAAGATATTGGCTTCAGACATGAGCAAAGAGCTCGACCAGAGAGAATACAGCCAGACAGCAGGGGAAAGGGGCGCGTCAGCTAGCCTCCGAAGGGCGAATGACAGGATGAACACACAGTGCTCTAACAGCATCACAGCTAGAACCATTCTCTCGTCTCACCTCCTTCCTTTCACTGTTGAGGAAACAAGTCCAGAAAATAGAAGCCACTAGACACTGGTGCCAGTATGAGAAAGTAAAGTGCAGATAAACACTCTCGGGCCCAAGGCCACTCACTACAGAGCAAGGAGGTAAACCCAGCTCCCACTAGCTCCGAATCCTTAACTCTGGATGCAAAAGCCTAAAGAAGTGAGAAGGAGCTGCTTCCAAGATCCAATTTTATGTTTTCATGGGTGGGCGGGCCCACCTTGCCACTCCAGTGGGGAGGTACAGGCATGAACTTAGTAACACAGAATTCGCAACCGGAGCCTAATAGTACAGTTCCTCCTTTGCCTAAAACATGAGAACAGGAATGCGCACCTTGCCTTGAAAACCTAGTTATAGGGATTCAACTTAATTCTGCATTTGGTGAGTGATTCAGTGGTTCAGAATGTAAAGCATCTGCCTATAATGCGGGAGACTCGATTTGATCCCTGGGTCGGGAAGATCCTCTGGAGAAGGCAATGGCACCGCACTCCAGTACTCTTTCCTGGAAAAATCTCATGGACGGAGGAGCACAGTGGGTTACAGTCCACGGGGTCGAAAAGAGTTGGACACGACCGAGTGACTTCACCTTCAGTTTCACTTTTCAGTTTATACACAAACTCAGCATATATATGAAGCCAAAATCAAGGAAACTCATTCAAAACTTAAAACCCATAAACTCTAGAACTGTGTACCTGATACAGAATAAACAAACTAACCCTGAGCAGAAAGACGTTATTTGGAAATGGTCAGATACAGGAATCCCACACAGTGATCAGAAAGTGGTCTTCAGAAACAATGCAATCAGGACTTCCCTGGTGCTCTGTGGTTAACAATCGGCCTTGCAATGCAGTGGATGCAGGTTCAAGCGCTGGTCAGGGAACTAAGATCCCACAGGCCTCAGAGAAACTAAGAGTTCACCCAACCAAAAATAAATTAATTAAAATGTTTTAAAAAATGCCTTCAACCTGACTTCTCACCTTCTGCCTCCAGCAGGAGCCATCAAGGATTAAGTTGTAGCCCTGAATTTTAGGGCCAAAGGCCGTCACGCAAGCCCCCTAGAGACCTGTCACTGGCGGGCCTGGCAGGAGCTAGCAGGGGTGCGGTGAAAAGTCAGCCTCCCAAGTGCACTTTTCTCTTCTCAGTTCATTTCTGCGAAGCAATGACCAAGTTCCTTCTATAACTCAAAAGGCCAAAGTGCTACAGAAGCAGTATTTTAAAGCTGACACACAGGGAAGGGTCATACCCTCTATGGGTAAAATGAGTGTGAGATGGCAGAAAAATAGCACAAATAATCAGCAATTCAGTCTTGCCACCAGTAGTAAAGTTCTCTTTCTAGTTGTGATGCACGTGATGAAAGAAAGAGGAGATAAAACCCTGCCCAAGGTCCAGCAGACCAGGCTGGACCCTCATCTTACTTGCTACGTGACCCCAGGCAGTGCCTTCACCCCCGACCTCATCTTGTCCTCTGAAATGGTCACTACCTGCCTCGTGAGTCATCAAGAGGGCTAAGGCACAAGGTCATGTGCCAAGTGCTTTGCCTTCAACCTCGTATGTTGTACGTGTTCCCTAAACGCCCACTGGAACTATCAGCTACACAAGAGGCAAAGGAGTCTAGCTTCTTGTAGAAACTACACGCCTTCTGAGAGGGCTGACTGCAGCTGTCCAGCAGTGCTGAGCCTGCAAGAGCACACCCGCATCTCGGGAGAACAGCCCCAGGGCTAGTTCACCAGCTGCATTCAAGACGCCCTCTTTGGCAGCAGTGTCCTGAGCCTCCCCAACAGCCCCTTGCACCCTCTCTCCGTCTGCTTTTTCTGTGGTCAGTTCTCTGCTTCCAATATAGTCTCTCTTCTCAACAACCCACTTAAGTGTGTGAGCCTAGCTGAGGCAGCCTGCTCTTAAAAACAAGAAACAGCCTCAGTGTTTTCAGAAATGCTGACTTCCAAACAGGCACACTCATCCTATGAGGCAGAGACCTCAAGAATCTCAAAAGCGCAGAACTTAAAGGGAGGATTTCCCTGACAACACCATAGCACAGTATAACGAGGTAGGAGCTCAGACACCGGTGAGGGTAACTTAACAGGCTCCCATACTCCCTGGTCGAGCTCATATCTCAAACCACTCAGCCTCACACCATTCAAGAGACGAACCCGCCAGAGAAACTCCCGCCAGGCCTCTGGGGGTTTGGCAGGCACACACCCCAGGCAGTTCACCGAAAGTCACACTCAAGGACAAGTCTCGTGGGCATCAGGATCCCCTTAGACCTTTCTTCTCCAAGTGTGAGAAAACTCAGCAGCTTCAGCATCACCTGGACCTTGTGAGAAATACAGGCTCACGAGCCCCACCCAGACCTAGCCCATCGGGGTCCCCCCTTTAAAAAGATGCCCGGGTAACAGTGCTTGAGAGTATTTAGAACAAAGTGTAGCCAGAATGGACTGGGATTATTGACTGAGGTTTTCACTCAGTCTTTTCCTTTCTTTATGGAAGAAAAGCCACATTAGCCACTGGCACATAGTAGATAATCGATATTCATTGAATGAACAGATGAACAGGTAGTCTACCAAGTGACTCAAGAAACTTACCCTGTACTAAGTGCAAAGAAAGACGCAAGCATGGGCCTGAGAGACATTGGGGAGAGGGAAAAGGGATCTTTAAACGAGGTTGTCAGTAGAGGCCTCTCTAATAGGAGTTCCCATCAGGGGCGGCATGAAGCTACGGTGTGATGGATGAGCAGGTGCATGCTGCGAAAAGGATGTCAGCCCTACAGTCAGCACCTACGCTTGCCACCACAAAGGGTCTCTGGCTGTAGCCAGTGAGGATAGATAAGACTCCTAAGTTTCTTGGTCCAATGGTTAAGAACCCACCTTGCCAGGCAGGGAACATGCGTTCGATCCCTGGTTGGGGAACCTAGATCCCACATGCCGCGGAACAACTAAGCCTGCACAACTGCACCTAAATCCATGTGCTCCAGAGTCCCTGAGCCACAACTAGAAAGTCCATGAGGCGCAATGAAAAGATCCCACATGACTCGATGAAGATCCTGTGTGCCACAACTAAGATCCGACACAGATAAATAATTTTTTTTTTAATTTTTAAAAGAACCCTGGAACTAAGAAACTAAAGGGAAAAGAAAAAAATTATTTTAAAAAGACCCATAAGTTGGGCTCTGATGGTAGAAAAGAGCAGCTCTCAGGAGGCACATTCAGCAGATCCCCGACTGTAAGACAGCTGGGGTCAGGAAGGCCAGAGGCTGTGCCAGAGGAGGGCTGGCGAGGGAAGCAGTCCATCAGCTAGACTCTCTCCTGGCCACAGCCCCTCCAGCCCTCAGATTCCCAGGCAGAGACACGGAGATTACTCACTGTTTTCTCCAAGTCGATCCAGGAACTTGCAGCCGAGCATCCAAGGGCCCAGGAGCCCAGTCCAGATGTTACCCTGCAACAGCACGCTGGCCAAAAAGAGACAAACGACACGTCAGTGCAGGCACAGTCAGCACCTACGCTTGCCACCACAAAGGGTCTCTGGCTGTAGCCAGTGAGGATAGATAAGACTCCTAAGTTTCTTGGTCCAATGGTTAAGAACCCACCTTGCCAGGCAGGGAACATGCGTTCGATCCCTGGTTGGGGAACCTAGATCCCACATGCCGCGGAACAACTAAGCCTGCACAACTGCACCTAAATCCATGTGCTCCAGAGTCCCTGAGCCACAACTAGAAAGTCCATGAGGCGCAATGAAAAGATCCCACATGACTCGATGAGATCCTGTGTGCCACAACTAAGATCCGACACAGATAAATAATTTTTTTTTTAATTTTTAAAAGAACCCTGGAACTAAGAAACTAAAGGGAAAAGAAAAAAATTATTTTAAAAAGACCCATAAGTTGGGCTCTGATGGTAGAAAAGAGCAGCTCTCAGGAGGCACATTCAGCAGATCCCCGACTGTAAGACAGCTGGGGTCAGGAAGGCCAGAGGCTGTGCCAGAGGAGGGCTGGCGAGGGAAGCAGTCCATCAGCTAGACTCTCTCCTGGCCACAGCCCCTCCAGCCCTCAGATTCCCAGGCAGAGACACGGAGATTACTCACTGTTTTCTCCAAGTCGATCCAGGAACTTGCAGCCGAGCATCCAAGGGCCCAGGAGCCCAGTCCAGATGTTACCCTGCAACAGCACGCTGGCCAAAAAGAGACAAACGACACGTCAGTGCAGGCGGCCACATTAGTGAGTAAGCGACAGTCTCAGCACGGAACGACCCTGATGGGTTCAGATGATAAACAGCAGAAAAGGAAAGCGCCCCCTCCGAGCCAGTGGTCTCAGAGCGCTGTGCAGTGATACAAATGGCAAACTCCTCTGCCCTTAGCATCGGGAGGAGCACTGGCCCACCAGCAGCAGGTCCAGAGCAGTCTCTCTGCAAAGCCCCTGATACAGAGTCTAGACATAGGGCTGCAAAGTGCCCTTGGAGAGAATCAGGCCCAACCCCTCTCTTTACAGACAAGAAAAGCCAAGACTTAGAAAAGACAACAGGCCTTGTCTAAAATCAGCAGAGTATAAAGGCTAAGCCAGGAAGAGAATCGAGGAAGCAAGTCTATAAAAAGCTTAAGGTCACCTGTAAATTACCTTCCTTCAAGAAACCTGGGTTCTAAACAAATGTTATTCTTATCTGTTCTGGCTCTTAACAGACAGACAAAGCAGCTTGCAGTTCCAGATCTTAATGGTTTCCTGAGTTCTCTCTTTTATCCCCAAAGACTTCGAAGAGCCAAACTAAAACTCCTGGTTTTCTCCAAAAACAAAAGAAAACAAGGGAGAAAAAGAAAAACCCCAGGACTGTTCATATTTGAGTACAAAGGAAAAACCTAAAACTTTGGAGAAAAACTTGAAGACCTAAAAATTTCGAATTTATGAGATATAAACAGCACAGAACAAAATCAAAAGCTTCTCTTCCATGCATTAGGTTTATAGACTCAAGAGACTAGAACATTCCAGGGATATGCCTAGAGACCATAAGAAGTGGTACACTTCAAAGACGAGGGGGCTGTCTTGTTAAAATAAAATGGATGATCAAAATGCCAAGTCTCTAAAAAATGATGCTTCTGATTATGTTTCTTTTTTAAATGAATCGTCTAATTATATATTTAAGACATAATTATGTAAACAGTTACCTCTTCTCCTGGGGTTCTAGTTCCTACTGACCTTGACAAATCAATGTAACCTTGGGCATATCACACCTAACCATGCACATCTTCCATCAACTCATCCATGAAAAAGTAGTGATGGGATAAGACTTAGCTCTTCAGCTGGAGAATTCTGAAAATCCCCTGTATTGCTGAAACAAGCTGAAATTACCTCCCATTAAGTCAGCTTATACAAAGCCTAGTTACTCGCCTATTTTGAAAAAATGAATGTCAGTCATTATAAATTTAAATTGCCACCTCTTAAGAAATAGCTACAAAGTTGGTGCAACAACAGTCATATTCTGTTTCCAGGGAGTTTACTTCGACAGTGACAAATATGCCCCCACCTGCACTAAATTGGGTGTCTGGGTCTGTTTCCCCAAAGGTCCGTTTTATTTATAAGGATGAAAGTTAGAGTTTCTTTTGCATGAAGCGGAATTTAGGCAGTGAGGTCATTTGTTTTGAAACTACAGCAACCATTCCAGTTTTTTCCCCCCATTTTAGCATTTCAGTCACTCTGGGTCAAGAGTAAAAGATGAAGATTTCACAGAAAATGCAAAGCCTAGAAGGCCACCCACGAATAGTAAAAGATTATGCCCTGGACAGTCCAGGGCACAACTAACTAAGGGGGTTCCCTATCCCAAGTTAGGCAAGTTCACTGGTAAAAAGTTGTGTAGACTTGCACACAAGCAGACTCATACGTATTTCAAAGAATGTTCAACAGTCCCAGGATTCATTTTTTAAAAATAAACAAACAAACAAAAAAAAACCAGAACCTACGATACTGACCACATGGTTCTTGATCCTTACAGGGCAGGAGGGTCCATAAACTCCTCTGGAAATATGATGAACCCTGTCCCCCAAAAGAAGGACATGATAGATTCAGTTTCAAATTTCCCCAGAAATTTCTCTGTACCTCTGGTTAAGGACCCTGGCTTAACTAATACAAGGAATCCCTTTTCATCTTTCTCTCTGAAATCTGTACAAGCCCTTGGTAAAGAGGGTCCTGAGTGACAACCCCATTTACAAAGTGATATACAGGGCAGGGACCGGTGAGAAAACTGGCTTCGTGCAGCCCTTAGGATGGAGAGTATGACTCTGTAGCCAGCAATGCTAACAACTGTTCTTGAGGCCCCGGCTGTGCCTGGGAGCCTTTGCCAAACAGTTTCAACAGGGACCTGCCCAAATCTAGGTTTGCACTTGGCACTCAGTTCTTCAAAACAACAACAAAGAGTAACACGGAAACATATGTTATACCATATGTAAAAAATAGCCAGTGGAATTTGCTGTATGACTCAGAGAACTCAAACCAGGGCTCTGTGACAATCTAGAAGGGTGGGAGGGGGTGGGAGGTGGGAGGCAGGTTCAAGAGGGAGGGGATATATGTATACCGATGGCTGATTCATTTCGATGTGTGGCAGAAACCAACACAACATTGTAAAGCAATTATCTTTCAACTAAAAATAAATAAAATGGCTGCAACAACAACAACAACAACAAAATAAACAAACATCTGTATTACTTAGGAATGCATACAAAGGCACCAAGGATCAGTTAAAATGAAAAACCAAGATGTTTATGATAACTCTGAGGTGATAGGGGGTGATTTTTTTTGAGATATTCGTAATGTTGATTTCTTAGCCTGGCTATTGACTTCCCAGATGTTCAAATTATTCCTATACGTTGCATATATTATTCTCCATGTATGTCACAGAGTAAAGCAATCTTCCTTACAGAGAGATTCAGGCCAGGGACAAGGCTCTCCGGTACTTGTCATCTCAGCCCCAGCTCAAGACACAGCAGTAAAACTGCACTGAGCCACCCTGACCGCCCCCCGCCCCCCGAGGGTGGGGCCCACCAGGGAACAGTGACCAGCTCTGGCCTCTGGGACACCATCTATAAATAAGTCTTTTTTTTAAACAAGTCCACACCCTGGGACAGTCTGGTGTTCTGGGCTGAGGCCACGCTGACCTCCGATGCTGCCCATCACTCTGGAAATGCTGGTGTGGAGTTTCTGTGAACTCACTGGTCTTCCTCTTCCATGCTTGGCAGGATTGGGGCACATTCTGTTACTGTGAACAATCTCAGCAAGTCTTGCTGAACCGCTGAGAAAGGAACAAAGCCCAGACTCGTATGAAGCTTGCAGGACTGTTCAGCCATCTCCTTCCTCAGCTGGAGACACAGGAAGGAGGGGCCTTACATGGTCTCCTTCAGCTGCCTCATTACTCCACCCTCCTGGTGAGAATTCTGCTCATTCAGTGAGCCGTCAAGACATCTACTGGCCAGAAAGAGCGGTAGACAGTGTGACCAATATGTTTAGATTCCTATCCCTTTTGTCAGAGAAGGAAATGGCAACCCATCCCAATGTCTTACCTGGAGAAATTTCATGGACAGAGGAGCCTGGCAGACTACAGTCCACAGGAATCGCAGAGTCAGACACAACAGCAACTAACACTTACTTATCCCTTCTGCACACTTACCAATGCTATCTTGATCAAATAAGGAAAATATGCTCCTTGCCTAATAATGTGCTCAAGAGCATGCCATTCCAGAAAGACCCTTCTTAGGGTAATCTCAGTGGCAGATGAGTGGCACTGGTGGTCAGGAACCCACGCGCTAATGCAGGAGACTTAAAGACGTGGGCTCAGTCCCTGGCCAGGAAGATCCCCTGGAGAAGGACATGGCACCCCATGCCAGTACTCTTGCCTGGAAAGTCCCATGGACGGAGGGGCCTGGTAGAGACCATGGGGTTGCTAAGAGCCGGACACAACTGAGCGACTTCACTTTCCCTTTTCACTTTCATGCGTTGGAGAAGGAAATGGCAAGCCACTCCAGTGTTCTTGCCTGGAGAACCCAGGGACAAGGAAGCCTGGTGGGCTGCCATCTATGGGGTCACTGAAGCGACTCAGCAGCAGCAAAGAGTCAGACACAACTGAAGCAACTTGGCATGCACACACGCACTAGCAGACAAAGCTCTGATTTTTTAGTTACAACAGCCAAATATTGACACCATGACATCACATAACATTTTAACCCGGTTTGGAATAAGCTACCTCCATACCCTGTGGCTTTTTCATACTGTTCATGGGGTTCTCAAGGCAAGAATACTGAAATGGTAAATGCAGGCATGAAATTAAAAGATGCCTGCTCCTTAGAAGAAAAGCTATGACAAACCTAGACAGTGTATTAAAAAGCAGAGACATTACTTTGTTGATGAAGGTGCATATAGTCAAAAGCTATGGTTTTTCCAGTAGTCATGTACAGATGTAAAAGTTGGACCATAAAGAAAACTAAGTCCTAAAGAATTGATGTTTTTGAACTGTGGTGCTGGAGAAGACTCTTGAGAGTCCCTTGGTCAGCCAAGAGGTCAAACCAGTCAATCCTAAAGGAAAGCTACCCTGAATATTCATTGGAAGGACTGAAGCTGAAGCTCCAATATTTTGGCCACCTGATGTGAAGAGCTGACTCACTGGAAAAGACCCTGATGCTGGGAAAGACTGAGGGCAGGAGGAGAAGGGGACGACAGAGGGTGAGATTGTTGGATGGCATCAACTCAATGAACATAAGCATCAGTAAACTCCAGGAAACAGCAAAGAACAAAGAAGCCTGGGTTGCAAAGAGTCAGACACAACTTAGTGGCTAAACAAGAACATCCCCAGATGCACAGTAGAACGTGCTCCATAAAGGAAAGAGTGCAGTTCTTCATCTCTCACTATGGCTCCTCTATTCTTCTCCTAGCTCAAGTCTGCAGTTCAAAAAAGCAAAGCAAGAGACTTCCCTGATGGCTCAGGGGCGAAGGCTCCATGCTCCCAGTGCAGGGAGCCCAGGTTTGATCCCCGGTTAGGGAACTAGATCCCACATGCCACAGCTAAGACTTTTACATCAGTGCAGCAAAAAAAATATTATTTAAAAAATGAAAACTTTTTATTTTAAAAATAAATAAGCAACACAAAAGCCAAAATAAAAAAACCCACTCTCTAATATTTCACCTTCAAAAGTAGAACATCCCTCTGGATTCTGCCCTTTCTCCTGAGTTCAAGACTGGCATAGCTTGCTGTGTGTATGCGAGTGTGTGTGTGTGTGTGTGTGTGTGTGTGTGTGTGTGTAAGCACTCAACACATGCATGCAAGCCCAACATTCTTGATGGACTCAAAACAATAGCTTACAGGGAAACTCTTGCTCAGAGCTCAGGAAAAGTAAAGGCCAGCCAATTCCAGAAAAACAAAGGGTTTCAGCAACTAACACGAGAACAAAATGATCTCATGCCCCTTTCCCACTGCGCCTGCGCCTAAGTGGGATCCTTCTCAAACTTGAAGTGCTCATTCAGAGGCAGTCACTGTTTCCACCCTAGGGAAACCCATGGGGAGGACGGCCAAGCCAGGAAGCAGATTCCAGAGGTAGCTTTTTGATATTTAACCCAGAAAACCCAAGACGGGGGCTCCTCAGCCAAGGAGGGGCTGGAATGTTCAGTGAGGCAGGAGACCTCATCCTCAGGGCATTAGTCACTACGTCCAATAGCCAGTTCCTTTACATCAAGGGCCTGGCCCAGGAATGAAGGTGGACCCTCCAATAACAGGCCTGAATCTCCGCGGCCCTAGACTGTGCTTAAACTCCCTTCTTTTTTATTTGTGGCTGCACTGGGTCTTGTTGCTGCGCATGGGCTCAGACTTCTCACTGAGACAGCTTCTCTTGCGGCAGAGCATGCGCGCCAGGCACACGGGCTTCAGTAGTTGCAGCACATAGGCTTAGCCACCCCGAGGCACATGGGATCTTCCAGGACCAGGGATCGAACCCACGTCCTCTGAATTGGCAGGCAGATGATTAACCACTGGACCACCAGGAAAGTCCCTGTGCTTACTCTTTCAATCCTCGGGATTCTCTTATATCTCAGCGAACACAGGTGGAAAAGACCATACTTAAAGGGCTCCTGGTGCCTTCCCCTCATTATCACACAGAGTGGCACGCAGACTAAAGGGTCAGATAAAAGCAGTGAGCATGCTCCAGATTTCCTACACAGTGCAGACCCCACCCCACCCCTCCACTCCACAAACACACCAGAATAGTTGTATTTCTGGTTCCCTTGGGGAGACGTAAATGCTCTTAAATCAATTTTTAATTCATCCCAAAAGCCCCTACATGCATTTTTAAAGCAGCAAAAAATAATTCTAAGGCATTATTAATTTATTCTGTAAGCAAATACTTAATGCATATGGATAAAAGATCCCTTGAATGACTTCTACAACACAATACCTATGTTCCACCTCAAAGTGGTGCTGGGGTAGGGATTGGGGGAGTAAAAAATAACCCCCCAAACACCCCAAAATATTGGCCATACTTAGAGGCTATTCTGTTTGGAATAAACTCTAAATAAGTCATGTGTGAAGGTATGAATTATTTTTGAGATCAGCCAAATCTGCATTGCCTCCCGTAGCCGGGTGATATTTTCCAGCAACAACCCCTAACCACCATCCCATGCACAGCTCTCCTGCAGTTCCCTTTGCAGGGACCCCACCACTGTGCTTTTGATAGGGTTCCAAATCATCTCTTCTCTGGTCTGTCTCACCTGGAGATCCCTGAGGGCACCCTTAGTACCCTGCACGGGGCACCCAAGAGATCAACAGTAAGGAACAGGTGGGAAGAGGGAGAGAGGTGATATCTTCCAGAGGCCGCTGCAGGTAACTAAGATGAACGATAATAAAATTTGGGGAGGAGGATGGGTATAAGTGTACCTTTCCCTGCCCCAAGACCAGCATAGTTCAGCCAGTGCTCAATCAAGCTTGAAAACCCAGGACTGTAATAAAGATACAAGGAAACAGTCTTCCCAGAGGCCCAGCCCACACTGAGCAGCCAGCTTCCCCATCCATCAGCCTGACAGCAGCAGAGACAGAAGTAGGCTGGAAGGCGCTGGGGGGCCTCTGCCTCCTGCCTTCAGGGCTGCATTCTTCCACCTCCTTTCTCCCTTCTCTCCTGCACTTGACATTCACTCATTCCAGGGGCAGTTCAAATCTCTTACCCGGGGAAAAGGCCCTGCATACCCTAACCCCGTATTGAGCTCCTCTGGCTCAGCCACTGCCCAGAGATGCCCCTCCCCTCCCACCCCCACAGCCACAACCTAGCCCTGGGAGTGTGTCTGGTGTCTGGGATTCTCCCCACCCCACCACATCCCGCCTTCTCCTCGCCCCCTTTGAGGTCTGTCCCCAAGCCATTCCTTCCAGGAAAGCCCAACACCCTCATCTGATATCAATCTACCTCCCCTCAAAACCCAGATCAAATGCCCTCAAGCCTCCCAATCAAAATTAGTCTTTCCTTCTCCATATATGCCATGCCAGAGGCTTTTGTCCCCCTGTGAGACACCCAATATCCAGAGGGTTAGTTTCTGTGTGCCCTTTCACACTCCTCCCTAGACTGAGTTCCTGGAGGGCAAGAATGCTATGTAGGGAACAAAGATAAATGTGGCTCAAACAGTGAAGCCTGTTGACAAAACAGTCCAGACTCGGATCCCTACGAAATGCCTATGCCTTGGTGTTAAAGATTCTTATGGGTTGCAGGGAGACAATTCTAGAATCAAATCAAGCACACAAACAAGGGTTTGTGGGTTTGGGGTTTTTGTTGTTTGTTTAGGTACATTCTAGTAACTCAACCACATTAGTCCATAAGTTCAGGCTCTATCTCTCCAGGAAACAGACTTCTTCAGTGTTCCTTGGGGACCAAAAAATGCTGCAACTTCAGAGTGCAGAGGCACACTCCTCTTTAGAAAAGACATAGCATCTCGATAAGCAACATTATTAAAGAAGCTGAATTTATAAACTCATTCTCACAGCACAGATTTCTTTTTGAGACAGATCAACCCACACACTTCTCCTTCTGATTCATTGAATGTGTTACGCGGGTCTAGAATCCAGACACTTTCCTAAGTCAGAAAATCCATTGGCTTGTGAAGAGACAGAAATGGCAACGTCGTTATGCTGGTCTCCGATGAGAAGCCGGTTTCCATGCTCCAAATAAAGTAAGGAGGCAATATCTGACCCCAGTCAAGAAGCCTCTGGGATCTATTTTCCCCTCAACACAAATGTTTCTCATTTGGTCCAAGCTCCATTTCAATTACATGCCAAGAAAAGACAAAGAAAAACCCACTACCACCCACTCCTGCCTTCATGAAAACATTATAAATTATCTTTATTACGTCATATAGTAAAGTGGCCTCACATGAGGCAACACTGACAAATGGTTGCAGCAGCCGTTTTCCTGCCTTGTTCATAGGTGTCCTCCCGCTTGTCTGCCAGGCAGTGGCCTTTCCTCTCCAGAAAACACCCCGGGGACGTGCTGATGCCTTTGATGTTTGTTTCTAAAGGACTGTCATGAACATCAACAGAATAAAACAACTTCTGTGTAACATTAAATAATGTTTATTTCAGCAACAAAACTTGAATGAATAGGTGTCTTAACAGTCTATCTTTCCTCAGCTAAGTCAATCGCAGCTGTAAGCCGGGAGGTCAGTCGTTTTAACTTCCACCTAGAGCCCACAGGTTGGGCTTCCCAGGTGGCACAGTGGAAAGAATCCACCGGCTAATGCAGGAGACATGGGTGATGCAGGTTCAATCTCTGGGCCGGAAAGATGCCCTGGAGGAGGAAATGGCAACCTGCTCTGTATTCTTGCCTGGAAAATTCCATGGACAGAGGAGCCTGGTGGGCCACAGTCTGTGGGATTGCAAAGAGTTGAACACCACTGAGTGAGCACAACAGAGCCCACAGGCCAACTCCCTTGTCACCATTCAGGTAGAAGCATTTCAAAGAAGTTGAAATCACCAAGCTATCTCCTCCAGCACAATCCTCAATTAAGTAAACTCTTAAGTGTGAAACTCTGAGGATCCTACAGGCTCAGACTCCAGAATGGAAGCCAAAGCTTTCCCATTTAAACCAAAAAGAAAGGAAGGAAAACATGAAGCACCTGAATTCTAAAGACTAGCTGGTGATGGACAGGGAGGCCTGGCGTGCTGCAATTCATGGGGTCGCAGAGTCGGACATGACTGAGCAACTGAACTGAACTGAGACAACCTTCGTTATCAGTGTCTAGTCTTCCCAAGGTCCTGGATGGTGATTGGTATGAACTTACATAAGATTCTATACTCAAGGTCTACCTTTTTCATTCCAATCAAAAATTTCAGATGCAGTAGGAAACGTGGAAATTCCTGGGCCCATGTCTTATCAAATTCTCCTGCCAGAATTTCACTAGACAGAGGAGGGTGGGCCACCAGGACTGGGAAGCCATTCATAGCAAGCATGAGATGTAGTTCACTTCGTTCAAGTTCTATATCCTAGCTTCAATTCTTATCAGGCAGATTTCCACTTACTCACTATGTACATGTGGCCAGTGCCTCTCGTGGCTTGTTCCACCTCTCCCTTGAGATGTTCTTTCTGTCCCTTCCTTAATAAACTTGTTTTAAAACATGTATATTTATGTACATGCTAAAGTACCTCATCTTCCAAATTCCCTGGGTGAAATTAAGGCTCCAATAGTAACCTTAGGAGGATTCTGTGGTTTCATACACCCAGGCTAGGTTCACCACACTGCACTTCATCGTGGTCCAGGAAGCAGGAATCTTGGCTCCATTCTTCCTGCAGACGAGGAACCTGAACGTGTGATAACTTCACGAAGAGAGTTGGAGGAAGCCCCAAGTACAGAACCCAGGTCTCTGGCCTCTGAGTCAGGAGCTTTTCACCCATTTGCATCCAACAGTTCATACCAACCCAGAGTCAATCCTTAATTCATAAGGTCCTGGTTCACTTTAAAATCTGTCCTTACCTCTGCTCCATATTCAGGCATTAAGTTAATCAGTGTTTTCTTCTGAGCTTACCTCAGGGTTCACAAAATAGGAACTTGAATTTTCATGGTTTTCAGATTGCTAAAATCCCCTTGGCCTTTGGAAATATTTTGACTTCTCACCCACTCACAGTGCATGGTGTCCCCATTGACACACAGTGCCTAAAATTAAAAGTACAAGCTGCTTCGTGAAGGACAAGTAAGCATTCAAAATCTAAAAAGAAAACCAAATCAAATCACAAGGGAAAAGTGTCATCCCAAACACAAGGCAATTCAGTTCAGAACCATGCTGACCATTTCCTATAAATGGCCTTGGAGCCAATGTTATCCACTGTTAGAGATGGTTCAGATGGTAAAGAATCTGCCTGCAATGAGGGAGACCCAGGTTCGATCTCTGGGTCAGGAAGATCCCTTGGAGAAAGGAATGGCTACCCACTCCAATATACATGCCTGGAGAATTCCACAGACAGAGAAGCCTGGCAGGTTACAGTTCATGGGGTCGCAGAATTGGACATGACCGAGGGACTAACACTTTCACTTCACATTTAAAAGCAAAAGGGGAAAGGGGCCATGCCAATATAAAAGTTGTGTCTGTCAACTTTAAGGGGCATCATATACATCTAAAGCAGTGGTTCTCCATAGGGAGCAATTTTAACCCCTCAAGGGACAGCTGGGGATATCTGGAGACATTTTGTCTGTCACAATTTAAGCGGGAGAGGGAGATGCTACTACTCTCTAGGGGGAAGAGGCCAGGGTTGGGGCTAAACATCCTATCATGTGCAGGACATGCCCCACAAAAAGAACCGTCCAGCCCCAAATGTGAATGGTACTGAGGTTTAGTACATGTACCTAAAACACAGGAAAAATACTAGGGTGAAGTCATGAGTCCTGCTTCTTCCCCAGTGGGCTCTTGGCCTGGGCAAAGCATCTGAATTTCTGAGTCTCTGGTTCAGTGTCACTCAAAGTGGTCAGCCTGTGTCAGAGATTTTGCAACCTCAGCACTGCATTCAAACATTACATCTGCAAGCCTCCCAGCATGGCAGCTCTCCAAGCCTTTGTGGCTACTATTTCTCACCCTAACACCCTTCACCACGGGCATTTCCCACCAGTCCTCTCTCAGGTCCATCACATTTCCCTTGGAAGGAGAAGCAGTGCTGAAAGTGACCTGTTTCTTAGTATCACCAAGCGCCACTCACATCCTCAGTGATCTTTCAGTTCACAGAAATAAAAGCAGAGAGTTCCTGGATAGAACCTTCTTCCACTCTTAAACCATTCTACACAGTCAACAAACCAAGGACAGACATGTAAGCTTCATTTTACATTCTATATTCTGCTTTGAAAAAAATGCCTAAGCAAAAAAAAAAAAAAGAAAAAAAAGTCTTATAATAAAATTAAAAGGAAACAGCATGGCTACCATGGTATTCAATGATATAAAAGGTTTTTTTGCATTTTCATAATATTTGGCAGCCATCAATCAGCTAACCACCCCAACTTAAGGAGCAGACTCAGGATGAAGTCACAGTTTTGTGGACAGAGTCATTCTGAGACCATCTTCCCATTCTCAAGACCTTCTCTACTGGCTCCAGCTGTAGACACCACTTCCATGAGAACAGCTTAGCTGAGAGGCTGAGCCCCTCTATACACAATTCAATGGTATCTAAAACCACAGAACCCAGGAATTGTTTTTCAAGTAGAATTCTCATTTTTAGGAAAACAAATATAAACTAGGGGGAGAAAATCAACATGTTAAACTGCCTCCATAAGTCCACATTGCTCTCTCTCTCAGGGAAGGCAAAAGAGCAAACCACTTGTCCAGTCACGCTGCTTAGGAATCCCTTTGTCTCCATTGCGCTCAAAGCCAGTGATTCTGCAGATCCCAAGCTGGGACACAGTACTTGGATTCACAGGAAAAGTAGAAGGCAACCAGAAGAGAAAAGAGGTTAGTGTAATTTCTAAAACTAAAATGCAATAGCACACACTCCTGCTGCAAGATGAAGGGTTTCCACACATTTCATTTGCCTCAAAAAACAAACCAGCCAGTACTCCCCACAAGTTTCAATACATCCATTATCCATAAAGCAAATGGGAAGAAGAAATTCAAAAATCATTTAAGAGGAAGAACAAAAACTAGTGAAAACTCTATAAATGGCAACAGAGAGTTAATGGCTTGAGGCAAGGCTTCCTCCCAGCAAGTGCAAATCTGAAATCATACTAAAGATGCAGAAGGATGTAGTCATGAGTCCTCCCATTTGCCATCAGAAGGAATGGCAAAAATGCATAGTAGTGCTGGGAGCCAGAACATTTCATTTCTTTCTAACTGTGCAAAGAATTTGCATTTAAAATGAGCATTTCATCAGTGCTTCTAAGAATGCTTGATATTACGCTGCTAAGAAGAATGAAAGTGGTCCTCCACAACATCAAATTTCTAATTATTTAATTGCAACACAAGTATCTGGGTTCCCTGGTGGACTCAAGAACACTTGTAGCTAATTACATCTTCCCAGTCAGGTGAAACTTCAAACACAGTCAAATACAGACAACTCTTAAAATATACTCAAATCACATTACTAAACAGTAACAAGGATAAAAAGTACCTTCCTGGTGACTAAACACTACATGAGTCAAACTTTACTTTCTATATAATTTCATTTACAAGGAAAGTAGTATCAAAGAGATAAAGATTTGTATGAGAACTAAAAACCATTAGGAAAGCAAAAGGCATTTTTTCTTGAGCAGCTAAGTATCAAACATCTACCGTGAGGATGGGGTGCTGAAGCAGGAGCAAGGCAGCAGGACTCAGTGGCAGGAAAACCCAAGAGAGACCCCTCCCCCCACCCAAGCCAGGAAGGGGAGTGCTTATATACACAGGACCTGTAAATTAATAACCCTGATTCTCAGCATCTACATTCAAAACACAAAACTAAAATTCGATTTTTTTTTAAAGGAAGAAGAATGAAAGAGAGGAATCCAGGGGGGAAACACCAGAGTGCCTCATTTCCTCCGCCAACAGAAGTGGGATCGGGGCTTTCCCGGGAGCTCAGATGGCAAAGAATCTGCCTGCAATGCAGGAGACCTAGGTTTGATCCTTGGGTTGGGAAGATCCCCTGGAGAAGGGAATGGCAAGCCACTCCCAGTATTCTTGCCTGGAGAATCCCATGGACAGAGGAACCTGGAGGGCTACAGTCCATGTTGTCACAAAGAGTCAGACACAGTGGAGAGACTAACACTTGCACTTCACTCCCTTCAGAAGCAGGATCAGAAAATGGGGATGTCAGTCAATGGCTTTGTCCTAAGTAATTTGTTAAAAGTAGGAGGGGCTTTGTTTTCTTTACTCTCTAACAACAGTGCAGGGTAGAAAGAAACACTAGAAAAATATTAATACAAGTTTTTAAAAAGGGTTACCAGAACCAAGGGGCTAGAAAGAAGGCAAGAGCACCCTGTTCTGCAGGGGAATAAATGCTCCAATGAGACACGAGGCTCTTGTGATCATAGCCACCAGCTGCACTGAACAACACAAAGGGAACTCTGGGGAATCTGCAGCTGCTTTCCCATCTCCTTCCACATCTTCCTCACGTGGGTGGCTGCTCTGCGGTCAGGATAGCTTTTCACCAGGGCTAGATGACTTCCTAACAAGGGCATTTTAATTAAACGTGAGACATGAGGCAATGCAAGCGAAAAGAGCCCTCAGCTAGGGATGGTGTCCAGCCTGAAGCCTCCATGTGGCTCCTGTTCTGACCAGGGCCTGGCACCAAGCTGGCTTCATATGTGCTGGTTCTGAACCTGGACAGGAGGCCTGCACCCACTGGCAAGAGCCACACCTGCAGCTCAGGGCCATTTCCTGCGATGGCTCTCTCGTTATTTCAGCCTACTGCACTACCCCACCCTTCTCCTCCAAACCGAGTGTCCCCCTCCAGCTAAGCAGACTTCCCCTGCATCCTCAAGGGGTGACACCTCTATCATCCATGCCTGAAAAATTCCCAGGCTGGGGATCTGGACCATGAGGGTCCAGGGAGATGAGTCACTGGCTCAGCACCAAGAACCCAGCAGGTAGTGCTGGTTTCCAAAACAGATGGCCCTAACAACTCATGGAGCAACCGGCCAACTCCACGGTGGTTCCCTTAACTGGACCGCCCAGGGGCCTTTCAGACTGAGCCAAGGGCCAGCTGTGGACAGCCGATGCATGCCACCCCACTCTTCTGAGGGTTTCTGTGAAACAACAACAAAAATCCAGCCCTCCTCCTCCTAACTCCTACAGAGACTGTCCCAAGCCATTACCTTATCAGCTTGGATAGGGTCTAGCCAACACTTGGACTTTCCTGTGCTGACCCAGCCATTCTTGAGCCAGCAGCAATTTCCCTCAGAGCTCTTGCGTGTGTTCTTCCCTCTGCCTACATATTCTGGTCCAGGTGCCTCACCTAGATGGCAAACTTTCATCCTTCAAGTCTTAGCTTAAATGTCATCTCTCAAGAGACTCAGCCAAAATATCTACCCCTTGCTCCTCGGCTCCCCCCTCACCAGGCTGCGCTCCTCTTGCTCCCAGCAGTTGGCCTAGGACTGGAGCAGAGCTTGGCCCAAGGTGGATTCCCAGGCATGATTTACTCCACAAATGAATGCCCCGGGAAAAGTAAATCAAAACCACATCTGAATTCTCGCTCCTCAGAATAAATCCATCCGTGTCCAAATGCACGTACAAGAATATTCACATCAGCTTGTTTATAAGAGCCCAAATCTGGAAACTACCAAAATGTCCGTGAACAGAAGAGACCCTATGAATAGAAGGAATAAATACTCGACAACATCGGGAATGACAGGCCTATGATTCACAGGGCAGCATGGAAGCATCTCACAACCATCACGCTGAACAAAAGCAAAGAGAAACAAGGACACACTGGCAGATTCCACATATAGAAAGTTCAAAGATGGTAAAAGTCAAACCAGGATAGTGATTCCAAGGAGGAGGCAAAGTTGCTGTTGGGGGCACCTGGGATTCTGGCTACACATTTTCCTGATCTGGGTGCAGGTTATACAAGTGTGCTCAGTTTGAGAATTCATCAAGTTGTAAATTTATGATTTGTGTACTTCAATTCTGTTTCAACAACGCTTCAAGACAACACGTGAAATAAATGTGGATTTCTTTTCTCTTTTTTAAAAAATACTTATTTATTTGGCTGCACGAGTCTTAGCTGCAGCATGACAGATCTTCGATCTTTGTTGTAGCACGTGAGATCTTTAGTTGCGGGCATGCAGGATTCAATTTCCTGACCAGGGATCGAACCAAGGGCCCCTGAATTGGGAGCACAGGGCACCAAGGAAGTCTCTGGGATTTTTCTCTTCAAAGAGCCAGCTATAGACACTATTCTGTCAGAGGGCCCAACATCCTACACCCAGGCTTGGACGGTGTTTTATGGGTGTGCTACACTAGCTCCCTCTGCATACATCTAGCATGTTGTCCAGCTGCTGTGTGACTGCATCTAAGGCTTCCAGGGGTCCAATCCACCAGGACAATGCTATCTGCTACAATATTCTTCTTCCTCATAGGCCCAGAAATGCAAGACTGGATCCTAACATGACTCACTTTAGATGGAAACAGGTGACAAGACAACACAGACTGAATGCTTGTGTCCCACTTGTCCCTGCCCCCCAAATTCATATGTTGAAATCCTACCCCGAAGTGTGATGGTATTTAGAAGACGGTTAGGTCATGAAGATGGAGCCCTTGTGAATGGGGTTAGCACCCTTATAAAAGAGACCCTAGAGAGCTCCCCAACTCCTTCTACCACACAAGGACTCAGTGAGAAGTCAGTCATCTGCTTATGAACAAGGAAGCAGGCTCTCAGATGCTGAACCCTTCAGCACCTTGGTCACTGTAGACTTTCAGTCTCCAGAGCAGTGATACAAACTCCTTTTGTTTATACGTTGCCCTGTCTGTGGTGCTGTTAGAGCAGCCCGAATGCATTCCCCTACAATCACGGCACACGGGCAGACACGTGAGGCCACAACTCTGCTCAAAACCCAATGACCTGGACTTGCCTGGTGGTCCCGTGGTTAAGAACTCGCCTGCCAATGGAGGAGACACAAGTTCCATCCCTGGCCACGGGCATTGCACATGTCACCGGGCAGCCAAGCCCTCACACCGCAACTATGAGCTCATGTACCTAGAGCTTGGGCTCTGCAGCTAGAGAGCAGCCCCTACTCGCCCACTAGAGAAAGCCTGTGAGCAGCAGTGAAGACCCAGCGCAGCCAAAATTAGTTAATTTTTAAAAACCAATGACCTGAGGCCCTGGGTCACACAAAGAGAACAAGAAGCATGGGTTACCTGCTATCTTTTTAGTAATTTCCTCTTCCTAACGTTTTTCGTGAAAACTGATCGTTCAAGGGAAACTCTTCTTAGGCAGAAAAAAAAAAACAACAACAACAACAATGAGTGACAAAGCTTAGGAGCAGAGACAGCTAAATGGCCCCAGGCCAACTATGATCTGGAGGACACACGGCCAGCAAAGAATCAGAGGGAGGAGAAGAGAGAACTGCGCCTGCCCAGGACATCTACTGAGACACAGTCAGTGACAGGTCTGTGCGTTCAAGGACCCAAACCACAAATACAGTCGGATCATGATCCTACTGCCACCCTGCAAATCAGAGGTCCACACTCGACTTGCCCAGCATGCGTGTGCACTTTCACTCACACCTATCCCACACACTTGCACACACACTCTCACCTCTAACTCGAATAAACTTTCTTCTGTTGAAAATTAATCTCACCAAATATTCCGGCTTGAGGAACAGTGCAAAGGTATGCAGTTACTGAAACTCCAATACTTTGGCCACCTCATGCGAAGAGTTGACTCATTGGAAAAGACTCTGATGCCGAGAGGGATTTCGGGCAGGAGGAGAAGGCGACGACAGAGGATGAGATGGCTGGATGGCATCACGGACTCGATGGACGTGAATCTGAGTGAACTCCGAGAGATGGTGATGGACAGGGAGGCCTGGCATGCTGCGATTCATGGGGTCACAAAGAGTCGGACACAATTGAGGGACTGAACTGAACTGATACAGTTACGAGGGTTTCCTGGTGGCTCTGACAATAAAGAGTCTGCCTGCAATAAGGAAGATGAGGGTTCGATCCCTGGGTTGGGAAGATTCCCTGGAGAGGGGAATAGGTACCCACTCCAGTATTCTTGCCTGGGAAATCCCATGGACAGTGGAGTCTGGCAGGCTACAGTCCCTGGGTTCACAAAGATTTCACCTTCCGCTTTGTGGAAGACACAACTTAGGCAACTAACATTTTCTCTTTCATACCCTGCTTTATAAAATATGTCCCCTTCCTGAATGAAGTACACTTCTGTTTTGTCATCCTATCTATCTATGCTTCTGCCTTGGAAAGGTAGAAAGAGCAGATCAATTGATCTCTGTTGCAATTCCTTTTTTTTAAACCAGACTCACTGGTTTCCAAAGGTAGCCTGTGAATGAGCAGACTCCTGGGATGGGGGTCGCACTACCATGGCCCCACTCAGGTCCACTTGTCATAGGGAAGTAAAATGGGAGAGGAGGACAGTAAGAAACTGCCTGGCTGAACTCATCTGGGCAAACGAGAGGACCCCTCAACCCGGCTCGAAACACATTTCTTAATGTGGAGCCCCTCCCCCATCGAGCGGTCTGGGAGCCGCTCCAGGAATGGTACAGACGACCAGGACCAGCCAGACACGGCTCTTTACGACAATGAATCCATGTGCCATTTCTCATTAGGCCCAGCTCGGAAGGAGAAATGAGAATCACACAAGGACCCAGGGCCCCAAGGTGACAGCAACTGCAAACTTGCCAGTTCTAATTCCCATCTCAAGGAATGCTTGGCGGCGCACGGGTAAACCCTGCCTCTGCTTGGGCTTGGAGAGAAAGTGGAAGGAGGCACAAGAGCCAGCTTTGTCCCCCATCACTGGCCCCATCGGCAATGCCAGCAGAGCCACAACAGAGCTGGTCCGGGAGCTGCTGCGAATAAAGATCCCATTGTGGCCGCCTGTGAGGTTTTCAAAGCCCACGACACAGAAGCCAAGGCCTGACAACTGTCGTGGAGGAGCAGCAGGTCGGACTTGTCTCGTCACCATCATCTGAGCAAACCTTTTACCCGTTTTCTGGCCGACCTGCCTCCCCACGACTGCTCTTTACACCAGGACAGGGAGCTTGAGACAGGACAGGCCACAGGAAAGGACAGAACAACAGGGACTCTGTCCTGGGCGTGCAAAGCGGAAGGTGACAAATGAGAGACTGGCTAAAGGCGAGCAGAGAAGGGGACCAAATGTGACTTGGCCCCCCTCCCTGTAACCCACCCAGGGTTCCTGCACCTGGCAACTGGCCCTCACTAAGGCACAGGCGGGCATGTGCTTCGCAAGTTCCCACACACCTTCCTTTCGTCCAGTCCCTCAACTTGTCACGGCCTTGTCATCCAAAGACGGCAAAAGTGCCAACACAAACCAGCCAGCTTCCTGCCTCTCCAGACCCCACAGCCCTCAGTCCTGGCGGGATCCCTCCCTGGGCAGGACCGCTCTCCCAGGGAGGCAGGTCATTTGAAAAGCCTCTTCTGCCAATAAGGCTAGACCACCAAGTAAGATGGGGACCAGCTCCCCTGCACAGTCATCCACCCTTGCCTGAAATAATTCACAGCTCAAATATTCAGAGTTGCTCAGTTGTGTCCGATTCTTTGCAACCCCATGGACTGTAGCCCACCAGGCTCCTCTGTCCATGGAATTCTCCAGACAAGAATACTGGGGTGAGTTACCATTCCCTTCTCCAGGGGATCTTCCCGACCCAGGAATTGAACCCACACTGCAGGTGATTCTTTGCCATCTGAGCCATCAGGGAAGCCCAAATGTCCCCTGGAAACCCAAGGAAATCCCCCTTTACAAGGAGCAGACAGCACATGGGCAAGCTACAAGGCATGTCAAACACAAGTTTTAAGACTTAGTTCGAAAGCATGATGTCCTACTATTAAACCCTCTCCTCCCACCACCCATCCCACAGCCTAATCCTAGGGATTCAAAGAGCCCTGCACACTCTCTTTCCTGCCAGAAGGCAGCAAGAGGGGACAGAGCAAGGGAGAACCTCAGTGGTAAGATACGGTCCAGACAATACCCTGGGGCAACGCCAAGCCCCAGGAACAGAAATGGCCATAGGTATCTGTACTTCCAGTCTCCTGGGGAGATCAGAGCCTCACACTGACTGTGTGATAAGCCCTCGTACCCACCCCAACCACTGAGAATCTAAAATTAGCCAGAAAAAGCAAGCACTCAGCCCCACCTCTCCTACACTGCACCTGATAAGTGTCACTACCTCCTCTGGCAATGACTTGTCTGGGGAGTGCTATAAATACCACCGAGGCCTACCCGACGTGAATTATGAATACCAGGAATAGTTTCAGGGTTTCCAGGCACTGGCTGTGTGACAGAGGTGTCAAATTCAAAGTTGCCTGTGCGAGACAAGCAGGTCGGACTTGTCTCGTCACCATCATCTGAGCAAACCTTTTACCCGTTTTCTGGCCGACCTGCCTCCCCACGACTGCTCTTTACACCAGGACAGGGAGCTTGAGACAGGACAGGCCACAGGAAAGGACAGAACAACAGGGACTCTGTCCTGGGCGTGCAAAGCGGAAGGTGACAAATGAGAGACTGGCTAAAGGCGAGCAGAGAAGGGGACCAAATGTGACTTGGCCCCCCTCCCTGTAACCCACCCAGGGTTCCTGCACCTGGCAACTGGCCCTCACTAAGGCACAGGCGGGCATGTGCTTCGCAAGTTCCCACACACCTTCCTTTCGTCCAGTCCCTCAACTTGTCACGGCCTTGTCATCCAAAGACGGCAAAAGTGCCAACACAAACCAGCCAGCTTCCTGCCTCTCCAGACCCCACAGCCCTCAGTCCTGGCGGGATCCCTCCCTGGGCAGGACCGCTCTCCCAGGGAGGCAGATCATTTGAAAAGCCTCTTCTGCCAATAAGGCTAGACCACCAAGTAAGATGGGGACCAGCTCCCCTGCACAGTCATCCACCCTTGCCTGAAATAATTCACAGCTCAAATATTCAGAGTTGCTCAGTTGTGTCCGATTCTTTGCAACCCCATGGACTGTAGCCCACCAGGCTCCTCTGTCCATGGAATTCTCCAGACAAGAATACTGGGGTGAGTTACCATTCCCTTCTCCAGGGGATCTTCCCGACCCAGGAATTGAACCCACACTGCAGGTGATTCTTTGCCATCTGAGCCATCAGGGAAGCCCAAATGTCCCCTGGAAACCCAAGGAAATCCCCCTTTACAAGGAGCAGACAGCACATGGGCAAGCTACAAGGCATGTCAAACACAAGTTTTAAGACTTAGTTCGAAAGCATGATGTCCTACTATTAAACCCTCTCCTCCCACCACCCATCCCACAGCCTAATCCTAGGGATTCAAAGAGCCCTGCACACTCTCTTTCCTGCCAGAAGGCAGCAAGAGGGGACAGAGCAAGGGAGAACCTCAGTGGTAAGATACGGTCCAGACAATACCCTGGGGCAACGCCAAGCCCCAGGAACAGAAATGGCCATAGGTATCTGTACTTCCAGTCTCCTGGGGAGATCAGAGCCTCACACTGACTGTGTGATAAGCCCTCGTACCCACCCCAACCACTGAGAATCTAAAATTAGCCAGAAAAAGCAAGCACTCAGCCCCACCTCTCCTACACTGCACCTGATAAGTGTCACTACCTCCTCTGGCAATGACTTGTCTGGGGAGTGCTATAAATACCACCGAGGCCTACCCGACGTGAATTATGAATACCAGGAATAGTTTCAGGGTTTCCAGGCACTGGCTGTGTGACAGAGGTGTCAAATTCAAAGTTGCCTGTGCGAGACACAGATGCAGAGAACACACAAATCCCTTCCACCCCACCCTGCCTTCTAAACCTTGGGTAGGATTCCTCCAGCACAGCCACCTCCCGCATGGCTGAAACCGCTGCCAGCACCACCACCCTAGAAATCCAGGGAGATGCTCTTCGCTTATCAAAGTGCTAGGAAGTTTGAGATACAGGGACTTAAGTGGTCTGAAGATACAGATAAAGACAAGTAGGATTTCAGCTTCCTTAGGTACTTAAATCTCAGAGCTTTTAAGGGGTGCATGTGTGTGCTCAGTCTCTCAGTTGTGCCTGACTTTGCAACCCCATGGGCTGTAGCTCGCCAGGCTCCTCTGTCCATGAGATTCTCCAGGCAAGAATACTGGAGTGGGTTGCCATTGCCTACTCCAGGGGATCTTCCCAACCCAGGGATTGAACCCACATCTCTTGCATTGCAGGAGGATTCTTTACCACTGAGCCACCAGGGAAGCCCTTTAAAGGGATGAGGCCCTTGCAAACAGAGGCTGGCAGGGAAGCAGGTATTGACCAGATGACCCCAAGCGATTTCTGTCTTCTTTGCACCTTGCATCCAGAGGATGTTTAATCGATGTCTGTGGAATGATCTTCAATTTGGGGGCTTTCAGGGGTTCAAAACTGCTGAATCCTAACCCCCACGGTCTTGCCTGGTGCCACCGGCACAGATAAGGGAACTTGCTGAAGAGCAGAAAGTCAGCTAGGACACTAGATTAGGTGGGAGATAAAGCCCTCGGCACAGGGAGTAGGTGGGGGTGGGGAATGATTTGGGAAGACAGAAGCCCAGGGATGCAGATACGCATAGACGTAAGAAATAGAACTGACGGAAGACAAGAAAGTGGGTCCAGGCAGTACAGTGTTCCAGAGGCAAAAGGGAGAGAGAGTTTTAAGAGAAAAGGATGATAAACAGCAAGATGTGAAGGGAGGCCAAGGATCCAGCTGTGACAGTTGGCCCCCAAAGGACAGGGGGTGGAGAGGGTCTTCCAGAACAGTGTTCTGCTCAGTGGTAGCTGTGGAAGTTGTGGAGCAAGGGCAAGAGGTATAGGCTATGACTCTTTTCTAAAGTTTGTCAACTGATATCTAGCTTGACACTATACTAGTGGTGAAAAGAAAAATAATTACTCCCCATCAATTTACAGCCCTAGGCTTTTAACACCCTTTCTCCCCAATGTGCCTTCCCGCCTTTGCGTCTTTGTTCTTCCTTCTCTCCCAACCAGAACAGTCTGCTTTCCAATGTTATACAGAATCTCCAAGCTCAGTTGAGGCTGCACCTCCAGGAACCCTTCTAAGTTTTCCAGGTCCCCATCACTTCCTGTCCCTGTTGCGTACCACTCTCCTGACCTACAAATGGCAGAGACTGTGTTCCTCTCTCATCACAAACTCCTGTAGACAGTGCCAAGTTCTCACTGTTTCCATGTTTATCTCAGTAGGTACCACAATCCTTTGTCCATGAGAGAGCCTCGAAAAACAGCGATTGATAAGACTGTTTCTTTAAAACCAGCTGTTTTTCTCCCTCCTTTGCCCAGATTCTTTGCGCTTAGTAACAGTCGTAACTGCCCACACACCATCCCTATGTCAAATATTTCCCCAGCATCTTTGATTCTGTCAGCCCCTTGGGAAGAACAGAACATGGCAGTGAATCTAAGGGAAGGGACTGGAGTTGGGGGTGGAGGGAGAGAGAGAGAAGACAAGATACTAGAGTTTCTCTCTTCTCTTCCCCAAGCACTGCCTCCCCCCAACCCCCACTCCATCCCATATAGTCAGAGGAATCCAGGGCCTTGGGAAGAATGCTCTGGAGGCATCACTTCAAACCTTTATCCCAAGGAATTCAGGACTTATTAAGCTACCCTAGGTCATTTTTTTCTCTGAAGGGCTGAAATAATGGAAGTCAGACTTCTAGAGTCTGAGCTAAATACCTGGAGCTGGGATTTCCCAGATGGTCCAATGGTTAGGACTCTGCACTTCCACGTCACAGGGCATGGGTTCAGTCCCTGGTTGGAGGACTAAGATCCCACACGCCTTGCTGCACAGTCAGAAAAATAGAAGATCTGGACCTACATGCTCGGAACAAAATCCCTTTCCTGCCCCAAGCCCTGCCCTCCCAGGGTCAAGATGAGGTCTGACAGAACTGAGCCAGGAGGAGCTAGTGGGCCAGATGCAGCAAGTCTAACAACCAGACCTAAAAATGACCCGACACTCCATGAAGGTAACCCCACATGGTAACTCCCACTAAGGCTCCTGGACAGAGAAGCAAGCTGGGCAGGAGACAGACAGACCTCCAGCGGCCACCACCCTCAGCCAACCACACTCTTCCAGTGAGCCTGGAAGCTGCAAGGATGGAACAGGAGAATATCACGGCCTGGTTTCCCTCATATGTGGGGGCAGAGTTGACCCCTCTCTCTTTTGGGGCCCCAGAGGCCTCCCTTCTCTCTCCCATTTCTGCCTGCCTCGGCCCCCAACATTTGCTTGAGGACTGCTCTGAACACTGACATCAGTGGAAAGGAAATGTCCGGACTACAGTCACAGTTCAGTCACTAATTATGGCATTAACTTTCCTGGGGAAGAAAAAGGCCAAAACAAGCCACCAACTCCTAGGGCTTCGAAACACCAAAATGAAGTGCGTATGCCTTTACAGTGAACAAAGGATCATGCATACATGTGTCCTGGAAGTCTCAGGAGGTGTCCTCAGCAGGCAGCCCCCCTCAGCTCTCCCACAGGCTACTGGGGGCCTGCGATCGCATTTGTGGGTGGGCCTAGCCCCATAGAGAATAGCATCAAACACCGATTTTCTCCACCTACTCACCAGCAGCTCAGGAAAGGCTCACACTGTTTGCAAAGCCTGAAAACTATTATTTTCTGTCCTCCAAAACACAGCCCCAGGAAGCTAAATCCGAGAGGGAAGGGATAAGTGCAAACAGCCACGTGGAAAACACAAAGAAAGGAGAATCCAGTGCCAGCCTGACTTAGAGCAAATAGTATCGGTGGCATTTTCATTGAATTCTCAAACAGAAGGTGGACTCCAAGTGCCACCAAAGAGAAGCAACCTGAGGACAGTTGACTGTTAAACAGGAAGGGACAAGAGGGAAACCTGGAGTCCAGTTTCCATTTTTCACACTATATAAAACCACCTCTTCGCAGCTGGCTCCATCCATCAACAAGAGAAACCCCAGCTGGGGCAGGCCTGCAACAGGCCCTGGAGAATCCCTCAAATACCCTCTCCAGGATCCCTGCAAACTGCCAGGTATCATAACACCTGCACGGGAATAATGAATAACTGGAGATTAGACCTCCTACTTTTGACACCTGTCATGCACAGGTCGTATTTTAATCAACAGTGGGTACTTTCTGCCACTTTATCTATAGGCAGAATAGACAGAAGCCTACGTGATTACTATAAAAATTCAACTTTACGAAACAAGTTTTTAATATTGTTTAATATCCACCAAGAGTAAGTTGATGATGCCAAGTCACCTCTCCCCTACCAACAAATTTGCCCATCTCCTGAGATCTTTTTTACCCAATTATCTGACCTTCTACCCAAGAACTACTTTGTGTTTACCGTGGGGTTGCCCAGACTTGGCAAACAAAAATACAAGATATTTTGTTAAATGTGAATTTCAGAGAAACCATAAATAATTCCTAAATACAAGTATGTCCCATGCAATATTCACTACACGCTTCTAATAAAATTATTCACTGCTTCTCTGAGACTTAAATTCAACAGGGCAGCCTGTATTGTATCTGGCAACTCTAGTTTGACATTCTAGAGAAAGCCTGACAACAGCTGGAAGCAAACTTTGGGATCCCCCAGCTGTCGCCTCATTCCACACAGAGGATTAGTTGAAGCGGCGCACTGGCCTTGCCACTCTGGGCAACAAGGACAGGCAGAGGGAGGCAGGAATAGTCTCTACCACACAGAAGTCAAGACCACTCTCCACTACTCACAGGGCTTCCTTAAAATATCAACATAGAAAAAATGTGAACTTAAACACACAAGCCAGACACAAAGCAAGCGTTTTATACTTCTACTTAGATGAGGTACAGAGATTCATAGAGACAGGAAGTAGAATGGTGGTTGCCAGGGGCGGACGGGAAGGAAGATAATGACAAATTACTGTTTAATGGGTACAGAGTTTCAGTTTGATGAGAAAGTTCTAGAGATGGATGGTGGTAGTGGTTGGGTGACTTACGTGTACTTACTGCTCTTGAACTGTACAGTTAAATGGCTAAAGAACTAAATTTTATGTTATGTATATTTTACAACTTTTTTCTTTTAAATTAGCCAATTTTCTTCTCATTTCCACATTAGCTAGTAGCTTTTCCCTCCCTTAAGCCTAATTTATCTCTAACTTCATGGAGTAGGTATCGCTGCTAAGATTCTCACAGTGTATGAGGAAATCACATCAGCAAGACAGGGGTGAAAATCAAGTTGGCAAGGGCGGGGTGGGGGGCCCCCATCCATCAGGGCCTCCCAAGGCCCTGCAGAGGCACCTCACCCCACACTGCACCTGCCCTGCTCCTGCGTTCTCAGGCCCCATCATCATCCTCCATTCAGCCTTCAATTGACTCTAGAAACCTCTCAGGAACAGAACTCAAGAGAGTCAAGAAAGGTCATCTCCACGGCATCAGGGAGGCCACTGGGTCTGTGGAAGCAGAGCCCTAAGCCCCACACCATCTCTGTAGTTGGCACACTTCTCTTCTCCGAAACAGTAACCAGGTCTTAGGGCTCTGAACTTGCCTTCAGGAAAGTGAAAAAGCCAAACAATAGCTGAAAGACAATGACGGGAGAAAAACCAACTGTGATTCCTCTGGGACCAAGAAAGGGTTCTTTCCCATTTGCTCACACTGTGATGTCACACACTCATCCCTCCTACCACCCGACTCCAAAGGCTCCAGGCCAGACACGTTCTGGTATAAAGTTACAGGTCACTTGCCTTGCGAGAGCCAGACAAAACAAGATTTGGGGACTTCAGAAATGGCTCTGACATATACAGTTAAAAAAGCAAAACCCAGGCACAGTCAAGGGCTAGAAAATATTTTCAAAGGCCACAGACCTGTGCAAGGGTCCACACACTGTCTGGAGACAGCAGGCAGGCTCCCTCACTCAGTCCTGGTCAGTCCCTGGGTCGGTCCTCAGGGCTGTGTAGACACTCCCTCCCAGGAACCTGTATTCTTTTTTTTTTTTTTTTTTTTTTGCAGAAGGGGTGGGTTTGGGAGAGGGGGTCGCTCACCATAAGTCCTTTAGGAATCCAGATTCTTTTCGGCTCTTACTTGCCCAATATGACTCTGACCTTGCCAGACAGCTAAGCAGCCACAATGACCCCACATTCCCCACACCAGACTCAGCAGGGCAGACAGAGGGACAAGGAGGTGGGTCTTTAGCAGGGGTTCTCTTACCTGTCTGAGCCACAGAATCACAATGGAGATTCCCATGCCACCCCCACCCCATCCCCAGATTCCTTTCTCCATCTAGTGCAGGGTCCAGGGATCACCAGGTCTGGCAAGTACCCCAAGCAATTCCAAAGGAAGGGGGTCTTCAGACCACACACAAAACAGAGGCCAGATTTAAGCTTTAAAAAAATAAATGTTAGAGCAATTCAATGATACATAAGAATGCTCACAATATAATGTTTGGTGGGGAAAAGCTGAATAGCCAACTTCATATCCTAGGAATCCAAGTTGAATATTTATATTCATACTGAACTTGTTTCCAAGTTAACTAGTGGAGGTGATGGAATTCTAGCTGAGCTATTTCAAATCCTAAAAGATGATGCTGTGAAAGTGCTGCACTCAATATGCCAGCAAATTTGGAAAACTTAGCAGTGGCCACAGGACTGGAAAAAGTCAGTTTTCGTTCCAATCTCAAAGAAAGGCAACGCCAAAGAATGTTCAACAACACAATTACACTACCACACAATTACACTCATCTCAAACACTAGCAAGGCAATGCTCAAAATTCTCCAAGTAAGGCTTCAACAGTATATGAATCGTGAACTTGCAGATGTTCAAGCTGGGTTTAGAAAAGGCAGAGGAACCAGAGATCAAACTGCCAACATGCATCAGATCACAGAAAAAGTAAGAAAGTTCCAGAAAAATATCTACTTCTCCTTCATTGACTAGTTCCAATCTCAAAGAAAGGCAACGCCAAAGAATGTTCAACAACACAATTACACTACCACACAATTACACTCATCTCAAACACTAGCAAGGCAATGCTCAAAATTCTCCAAGTAAGGCTTCAACAGTATATGAATCGTGAACTTGCAGATGTTCAAGCTGGGTTTAGAAAAGGCAGAGGAACCAGAGATCAAACTGCCAACATGCATCAGATCACAGAAAAAGTAAGAAAGTTCCAGAAAAATATCTACTTCTCCTTCATTGACTATGCTAAAGCCTCTGACTGTGTGGATCAAAGCAAACTGTGAAAAATTCTTAAAGAGATAGGAATATCAGATCCCCTTACCTGCCTCCTGAGAAATCTGTATGCAGGTCAGGAAGCAACAGTTAAAACTGGACATGGAACAACAGACTGGTTCCAAATATGAAAAGGAGTATGTCAAGGCTGTATATTGTCACCCTGCTTATTTCACTTATATGCAGAGTACATCATGAGAAATGCTGGGCTGGAGGAAGCACAAGCTGGAATCAAGATTTCTGGGAGAAATATCAATTACCTCAGATATGCAGATGACACCACCCTTATGGCAGAAAGCGAAGAGGAACTAAATAGCCTCTTGATAAAGGAGAAAGAGGAGAATGAAAAAGCTGGCTTAAGGCTCAACATTCAAAAAATGAAGATCATGGCATCCAGTCCCATCACTTCATGGCAAATAGATGGGGAAACAGTGGAAACAGTGTCAGACTTTATTTTCTTGGGCTCCAAAATCACTGTAGATGGTGACTACAACCATGAAATTAAAAGACGCTTGCTCCTTAGAAGAAAAGTTAGACAAACCCAGACAGCATATTAAGAAGCAGAGACATTACTTTACTGACAAAGGTCCATCTAGTCAAAGCTATGGTTTTTCCAGTAGACATGTATGGATGTGAGAGTTGGAGCATAAAGAAGACTGAGCGCCACAGAACTGATACTTTTGAACTGTGGTGTTGGAGAAGACGCTTCAGAGTACCTTGGACTGCTAAGAGTCAAACCAGTCAATCCTAAGAGAAATCAATCCTAAATATCCATTGGAAGGAATGATGATGAAGCTGAAGCTCCAATACTTTGGCCACCTGATATGAAGAGCTGACTCATTAGAAAAGACCCTGATGCTGGGAAAGATTGAGGGCAGGAGGAGAAGGGGACGACAGAGGATGCGATGGTTGGATGGCATTAGCAACTCAATGGACATGAGTTTGAGCAAGCTCTGGGAGATGGTGAAGGACAGGGAAGCCTGGCATGCTGCAGTTCATGGGGTCACAGAGAGTCAGACATGACTGAGCAACTGAACATGCAGCCACTGTATATACATACAGCCAATATGTATCAATCAATACATATTGAACTTGTTTCCAGGGTAACTAAGGCATAAGACTTCCTTCTATAAACATGGTGATTTGCAGACACCATCAGCTTCTGAATCTGCCTGTTCACTCAGCCATGCTCATGATATTCCAGTGTACCAGACTGATGCCAGGTTCTGGACCCCTCACCATCTGAAAACAGGATCTGCTATTAAAGGGAAGAGAGTGATTAGTGGGGAGAAGAGGGTTCCAAACCAGGGTCTTTTCTGATTCAGAGCTGAAGGGTGAGGACTCCAAAGATACGCTGAGAAATCAGCTGGGAAACTGGTTGGCCAGAGCAGAGACTTTGCAGGAGATGGAAGAAAACAACATTAGAAAAGTGAGTTGGGGTCCAGCTATATATGCAACCGGGGCCACTTGAGCAGCACTGGAGCCACAACACACAGTGAACTGTGTGCCAGAACTTGACGACAAGGAATGCAAACTGTTCTACAATCAGGACAGGGAAGAAATATCAAGAAGGAAGGGGAAGGGGGATGGGGTAGGGACAGTGGAGAGTAAACCAGAAAACGCAGGTCGACAATCATCCGACTACCCACCTTTGACTGTGAATATTAAGTCTGGAAGCCCAGCCACCTTCCAACTCTCTCTTGTCTTTACTATGCATAGCTGTGGCAGAGGTTCTCTTCGCTTTTGAGGAGAACTTGGCACTCCAGGGCCAGTGGCTCAGAATACTGGAGTGGTCCTAATAGCAGCAACTGTGATTTCTCAACCCCCTTCCTTGTGCCAGCTCACTTGCCTTTCAAGCATCCACCTCAGCCCCAAGGCTCCAGCAGCACAGAGAGGAGTGAAAGGGAAGATGCCAGCATCAGGACCAACTCTGGCATGGAGCATCCTTTGGAAACAAAGGATTCCTGTTATGCACAAGACTTTCACAGACGCCTTCGTGAGAAACTACAATACCAGGCACCGCCACTTATCACCCACCAGCCATGTGAGCCTCCTCCTTTAAGAGCTGGTCTATCTCTAAGGCTTCTCTTGGGAAATTAAGCCACTTTACTTCAGACTTTGAAAACTAATGCTCGGTGACAAGTTATTTTTCCTACTGTCAAAGAATAATACCCAGAATTCAGTATTCTACATTAAAATCAGTTCTTTTTGCTATACATCAAAAGCCCATTCCCTCCTACAAATGGCAAAGCTGAGATACCACACCAAGGGATGTAACAAGCAGCAGCCAGTTGCCCTGCAAAATCACGCCAATAATACCCTCTCTTGCCCTGAAGAAAGAAGCCCCCAATGCAAATAAAGGAGAAGAAACTGAAAGAGAATGCACCATCTTAGTCATCTGTTAGTAGGATAAGCTGCATTTTAACATTTTAAACTACATCAGAACTTGGGCTCTGATACTGGGCTTTCTTTTATTTATTATTTTTATTTTTTGGCTGTGCTGGATCTTTGTTGTTGCACACAGGCTTTCTCTAGTTGTGGTGAGCAAGGGCTAGTCTCTACTTGCAGTGAACGGGCTTCTCATTACAGTGGCTTCTCTTGCAGAGCATGGGCCCTAGAGAGCCGGCTTCAGTAGCTGTGGTGCATGGGCTTAGGGACCTCGTGGCATGTGTGATCTTCCAGGATTAGGGATCAAACCCATGTCTCCTGCATTGGCAGGCAGATTCTTTACCAGGGAGCCATCAGGGAAGTCCCTGGAATTGGGCTTTTAAAGTACTTTCTTACTTTATATTTGGAGTAACAGATTGGTGAGTCTAGAGACTTCTTCCTAAATTATGATGCCTAATAACCAAAGTGTATTTCTAATTTTTTGGATCTCAATTACAGAGCCTGCTGTGCTTAAAAAAATAAATAAAAATCTTTGATTAAGACTATTAGCTGCACCATAAGATTAAAACGTAAATGTCTTCTCCTCCAATGGATTTCAAGTGTTTCAGCCTTTAATCAGACGTGGCAACCTCTCACCTCTTTGTAACAAAGAATTCCTCATGGGTTTTAGACAAGAAACACGTGACTGTGAGGGCACTAGAGCGAAGAGCAGACACACAACAGAATCAACCAAATGAGGAGGAGAGGCTCCTTCCAGCCTGCCCACTTCAAGTATTCTTCCCTCCCTGGATGGCTCTAATATGATCATGCATTCTTATAACTACATTTGCAAATGACTGATTCAATTCAATAACTGCTACCTAATTATATCTAGACTTGGGATGTACTTGTTTGAGGGAAGCGATATGGAATTAGGGCCTTAACAACCGGGAACTCTGTTCTTCACTGCTGTGAGCCTGCAGTCTACAGCACCAGTGTCTCCCCAGGCCTCCCCAGGGCAATTCTGGACCCAAAGGCTCCAATGGAATCTAATGGAAGGTGAATATATAGGCTCAGTGGGGCCAAGCAGAGACAGGCTTCCAAGTTCAATTCCTAAATCCATGGCCTTGGGGGTGAGCTGAAAGTCCAGATCCCTAGGCCCCTCTGAGGACCCTCCACCAGTACCCTGGGGAGGGGCAGCCTCAGGTGACAGTGCAGGCTTAGCAGTTCAGCCCTGGCTCACTGTAGATAAGCAGTAGCAGTTCTAGATAAGGGCCAGCAGCCCTTCACAAAAGCACATTAGCCAAGCACGAAGCTAGAAACCAGCTTATTGCGGATCGATATAGCTCGTACAAAAACAGGAAAACACTGGAGTGAGGAGTGGTAGGAAGTCAGGTCCTCTAATACCCTCAAGGGATTTGGAACTTGAGAGGGGTTAATTTTATCAGAGGAGCACTTTCAAAGATGACTGAGCCTTTGAAGAAAGGGTTTGGGGTCCTGTGCCCTTCCAGTCACTTGTCTTGCCAACTTAGTCACAAACTTTTTCCATGTATTTCCCTGGCCATCTTGCTTGAAGCCACCTCTCCCCACTTTAAACTCCTAATGTATATCACTAATACAACTTCCCAAATTGCACCCCATTCCACTAGTGAATAGTCCATAACCTTAAAGAAAACAAAGGGTGTCTTGGACAATAAAGTCTGATAAACCAAAGATTATGCAGATGTGTATTCATTATGGAGACTATGATTCTGAGGTTTTTAATAAATTGTTCAATTTTATTTGACCTATTCTAAATGCAACCGACCTATGAACCTGTTTTCAAGGAAAACCTATTACTGACTTGCAGAACTGAAGATCTACAGAAGATGTGGGGAAATGCTGAACTATCCCATTCACTCAACAACTCATTATGTCACATCTTATAATATGCTATTTAAGTGACTTGAATAGTTATTTAATCTTTTGTTATTTAGTTCTGTATGCACTTGGGTATTATCTTAAGTAGAATATTCATTTAAGCTAAGATCACATCTTACATGCCTTTGAGTTTCCAGCAGCCCGAAGTCTACCTGCTATAGAGATGCACTCAAATTCTTTAAAGTGTTACCTCTGACATTATAAAACATGTGTCTTAGAATATATGATTTTTAAAACCTCAGATCATCAAGTTCCTATATACATATGGGCTTCCCTGGAGGCTCAGTCAGTAAAGACTCCACCTGCAATGCAAGAAACCCAGGTTGGGTCCCTAGGTTGGGAAGATACCCTCAAGGAGGAAATAGCAACCCACTCCAGCATTTTTATCTGGGAAACATCATGGACAGAGGAGCCTAGAGGGCTACAGCCCATGGAGTCATAAGCATCAGCTGTGACTACACCACCACACTACCACATGCACATACATATAAAGGGGGCTTCCCAGGTGGCTCAGTGGTAAAGAATCTGCATACCAATGCAAGAGATGCTGGCTCAATCCCTGGGTCAGGAAGATCTGCTGGAGGAGGAAATGGCAACCCACTCCAGTATTTTTATCTGGGAAATCTCATAGACAGAGGAGCCTGGCTGGCTACAGTCCATGGGATTGCAGAGTCAGACACAACTGAGCACATCTACACAGGTACACATATATTTGTATGTATGTATACCAAAGCCCAGAGATATAAATGGATTGTCCAATATCATAAAAATTAATCAAAGAACCAGGAGAAGAACCAAGGTCTTCCAACTCCTTAGTCTTCCTTCTGTAATTTAAGGAAGCCTTATCCTTTCAGGTTCCAGCTGGTGTTCCAGTAGCTGAAAGAATGAATTTCAGTGATTTGAATACCCTAGGGAGCATGACACAATCTTACCAAGTAAAGAACAAAAATGAAAAAGGTTCAAGTAACACCAGAGGTGCAGGGGACTTCCCTGGTGGTCTAGTGGTTAAGAATCTGCCTTCCACTGTAGTAAGTGTGGGTTTGATCCCTGGTCAAGGAACTAAGATCCCCACGTGGCACAAGGTACAGTCAAAACATTGAAAAAAAAAGAAAAAGAAAAAGTATATACGTCTTGTACACACATGTACATGTGCATGTGTGAATCTACTTCCTAAAGGTGTCCAGTGATAAAACCATGATACCTCTTATTCCTCCACTAGTCTCAAAATGACCTGGATTCAGTCCTAGCAGATCTATACCAGAACCACTTGGGATGAAAGCAGGGGAGGGGGTGTCATCTGCTAATACAGAGGCAAGACCTCCAAGAGTGCAGGTCTCAGCATTTTCACAAAGCCCACAGGTGATGCCAGCCCACGGACACAGATGTGAACTACAGCTCTGGAGGCCTGGAGCCAACTGTTTAATTTGCAAGGGACTGCCCAACGGACATTTCAAGGTTTCGCTCTACACCGAAAGGTCAATTTCCTCTGACAAAGACTCTCCGACCCCCTCTTCCCCAAGCCTGCCATTCTCTTTCCTGTTCTAGAATCCCTCAATGCTTGACCTGTACAGCTGACACTGAGCATTCTCCTGGTAACTCCAGGGCTATGAGACACAGTAACTGTGACTGGTAAAGCATACATTGTGGGACCTCCCTGGTGGTCCAGTGGTTAAGAATCCGCCTTCCAATGCAGGCAGACTCGGGTTCGACCCTTGGCTGGGGAACTAAGATCTCACATGCCACAGAGCAACTAAGCCTGCACCCCGTGACCAGAGAGAGCCTGTGCAGTCAAAATATAAATAAATAAATGCAATTTCTCCCACATTTAAAAACAAAATAAAGCATACACTGTGCTTCTTTGTATTAAGGCTTTTTAGTTCCTCACAGGGGCCCAGACGTTCTCAGTCCATGCAGACACTGCAGATGGCAGGCAACGGTTCTCAGTCCATGCAGACACTGCAGATGGCAGGCAATGCTGCATGAGCACTGCACTCCGCTTCTCCCCTTTCCAAGCCACTCCATAATGCATATTAGAAACCACACCAGGGAAAACGATCTTATTACAAAGCGATCTTATCACTTTGCTTCCTACTTTCCAGTAGGTCATCCAAAAGGATGCTGTCTTAACCAGTAATCAGTAGCCAATCACCTCAACACAGTTCACAATTGATTGTGACTCACAGGGGTTGAGTCAGGACACCAGGGTTAAGAACTGTTGACTGAACTAGTCACTAATATCCTTATGCTGGTGCTGGAAATGAAGACAAAGAAAAGGGGACTAAGCAATGCTGGTTCTCTAGAAAGTAGAAATACCAATTTGTTCAAAATCTACTTTATTGCATTTAAGGGGATAAATTACTGACTATGGGAATAGTCCTCACAAAGCTAGTAAATCACAAAAGCTCCAAGACAATGGCCTTATAAAAATCTGCAGATGACTAATTAGGGAATTCGCTGGCAGTCCAGTGGTTAGGACTTGTTTCACTGCTGGGGCCCAGGTTCCATCCCTGGCCAGGGAACTAAGATCCTATAAGCCATGCAGCATGGCCCCCCAAAAATGAGTAAATAAAAATTTAAGATAAAGACTACTATTCCTATTCTTCCTTTGTGGAACTTATCCCTTACCTTATAAACAAGAACCCCAACATTAAAACTTTCCTGGTGGTCCAGTGGAAGACTGTGCTTCCAATGCAGGGGGTACAGGTTCAGTCTCTGGTTGGGGAACCATGATCCCATATGCCGTGTGGCATGGTCAAAAAATAAAATAAAATTATAATAATAAATAAAAAGCACAGCATCCACAGAGCCAAGACCTCTGAAGGCTCAGTCCACACGCGGTTTGTCACCTCCGTGGACAGCACAAAGGTAACCAACGATCTCATGTTGGTAAAGACAAAGTCCATTTCTCAGAACCCCTCATCCTATCCTCCCATCAGCACTTAGAAGTCCTACCCTCACTCAGCTCCTCAACACCGCCCATGCCCTCAGTTTTCCTCCTCCTTCTCTGGCCATACCACCCTAGTCTCCTTTGCAGGTTCACCCTGCTCTACTACACTGTGAACTGGGAAGAGTGCTCCCAGGCTCCTATCAGTAGGTACTCAAAAGTTTGCTGACTCAATGGTGAACTCTGTTTACACTGATGGATAAACTGCTGGAAACCAGACTCCCATGCTACAGGCACCCTACAGAATGATCCCCAGTCTCTCCAACCAGCAAGGCAAACAGGAAAGACCAGGGTTTGCATTCACACTTTACTCTCTCCTCCTCCCAACGCTCCTTTTTCATTTCAGGTTTAGGAACTTGCTTTTTTTGCATTTCTTTTTCTTGAGGATGGTCTTGATTCCTGTCTCCTGTACAATGTCACAAACCTCCGTCCATAGTTCATCAGGCACTCTATCAGATCTAGTCTCTTAAAACTATTTCTCACTTTCACTGTATAGTCATAAGGGGTTTGATTTAGGTATTGAGAGTCCCTTGGACTGCAAGGAGATCCAACCAGTCCATCCTAAAGGAGATCAGTCCTGGGTGTTCATTGGAAGGACTGATGTTGAAGCTGAAACTCCAATACTTTGGCCACCTGATGCGAAGAGCTGACTCACTGGAAAAGACCCTGATGCTGGGAAAGATTGAGGGCAGGAGGAGAAGGGGACAACAGAGGATGAGATGGCTGGATGGCATCACAGACTCAGTGGACATGGGTTTGGGTGGACTCCAGGAGTTAGTGATGGACAGGGAAGGCCTGGCGTGCTGTGGTTCATGGGGTCAAAAAGAGTCAGACACAACTGAGCAACTGAACTGAACTGAACTTAGGAACTTGAGAGGATTTTGATTAGGTCTCTTTTGAGGTAGCTGGGAATAAAAATTGTTCAACAGGAAAATAACTCCTCCATAACAGGTTTAATAAAGAGCTCCTTCCTAACTCAATGTATTTTCCTTTTGCCCAAGCTTTAACACTTTAAACAAAGAATGCAGACCTTTTATCAGTAAAGGTCACTATCCAACAGAAATTGCTGATGGAGGTAAAACAAATAGTA
>SJYC01092683.1:0-35014 GCA_006408675.1 Madoqua kirkii | reverse complement strand
CAGTCAAAACATTGAAAAAAAAAGAAAAAGAAAAAGTATATACGTCTTGTACACACATGTACATGTGCATGTGTGAATCTACTTCCTAAAGGTGTCCAGTGATAAAACCATGATACCTCTTATTCCTCCACTAGTCTCAAAATGACCTGGATTCAGTCCTAGCAGATCTATACCAGAACCACTTGGGATGAAAGCAGGGGAGGGGGTGTCATCTGCTAATACAGAGGCAAGACCTCCAAGAGTGCAGGTCTCAGCATTTTCACAAAGCCCACAGGTGATGCCAGCCCACGGACACAGATGTGAACTACAGCTCTGGAGGCCTGGAGCCAACTGTTTAATTTGCAAGGGACTGCCCAACGGACATTTCAAGGTTTCGCTCTACACCGAAAGGTCAATTTCCTCTGACAAAGACTCTCCGACCCCCTCTTCCCCAAGCCTGCCATTCTCTTTCCTGTTCTAGAATCCCTCAATGCTTGACCTGTACAGCTGACACTGAGCATTCTCCTGGTAACTCCAGGGCTATGAGACACAGTAACTGTGACTGGTAAAGCATACATTGTGGGACCTCCCTGGTGGTCCAGTGGTTAAGAATCCGCCTTCCAATGCAGGCAGACTCGGGTTCGACCCTTGGCTGGGGAACTAAGATCTCACATGCCACAGAGCAACTAAGCCTGCACCCCGTGACCAGAGAGAGCCTGTGCAGTCAAAAATATAAATAAATAAATGCAATTTCTCCCACATTTAAAAACAAAATAAAGCATACACTGTGCTTCTTTGTATTAAGGCTTTTTAGTTCCTCACAGGGGCCCAGACGTTCTCAGTCCATGCAGACACTGCAGATGGCAGGCAACGGTTCTCAGTCCATGCAGACACTGCAGATGGCAGGCAATGCTGCATGAGCACTGCACTCCGCTTCTCCCCTTTCCAAGCCACTCCATAATGCATATTAGAAACCACACCAGGGAAAACGATCTTATTACAAAGCGATCTTATCACTTTGCTTCCTACTTTCCAGTAGGTCATCCAAAAGGATGCTGTCTTAACCAGTAATCAGTAGCCAATCACCTCAACACAGTTCACAATTGATTGTGACTCACAGGGGTTGAGTCAGGACACCAGGGTTAAGAACTGTTGACTGAACTAGTCACTAATATCCTTATGCTGGTGCTGGAAATGAAGACAAAGAAAAGGGGACTAAGCAATGCTGGTTCTCTAGAAAGTAGAAATACCAATTTGTTCAAAATCTACTTTATTGCATTTAAGGGGATAAATTACTGACTATGGGAATAGTCCTCACAAAGCTAGTAAATCACAAAAGCTCCAAGACAATGGCCTTATAAAAATCTGCAGATGACTAATTAGGGAATTCGCTGGCAGTCCAGTGGTTAGGACTTGTTTCACTGCTGGGGCCCAGGTTCCATCCCTGGCCAGGGAACTAAGATCCTATAAGCCATGCAGCATGGCCCCCCAAAAATGAGTAAATAAAAATTTAAGATAAAGACTACTATTCCTATTCTTCCTTTGTGGAACTTATCCCTTACCTTATAAACAAGAACCCCAACATTAAAACTTTCCTGGTGGTCCAGTGGAAGACTGTGCTTCCAATGCAGGGGGTACAGGTTCAGTCTCTGGTTGGGGAACCATGATCCCATATGCCGTGTGGCATGGTCAAAAAATAAAATAAAATTATAATAATAAATAAAAAGCACAGCATCCACAGAGCCAAGACCATCTGAAGGCTCAGTCCACACGCGGTTTGTCACCTCCGTGGACAGCACAAAGGTAACCAACGATCTCATGTTGGTAAAGACAAAGTCCATTTCTCAGAACCCCTCATCCTATCCTCCCATCAGCACTTAGAAGTCCTACCCTCACTCAGCTCCTCAACACCGCCCATGCCCTCAGTTTTCCTCCTCCTTCTCTGGCCATACCACCCTAGTCTCCTTTGCAGGTTCACCCTGCTCTACTACACTGTGAACTGGGAAGAGTGCTCCCAGGCTCCTATCAGTAGGTACTCAAAAGTTTGCTGACTCAATGGTGAACTCTGTTTACACTGATGGATAAACTGCTGGAAACCAGACTCCCATGCTACAGGCACCCTACAGAATGATCCCCAGTCTCTCCAACCAGCAAGGCAAACAGGAAAGACCAGGGTTTGCATTCACACTTTACTCTCTCCTCCTCCCAACGCTCCTTTTTCATTTCAGGTTTAGGAACTTGCTTTTTTTGCATTTCTTTTTCTTGAGGATGGTCTTGATTCCTGTCTCCTGTACAATGTCACAAACCTCCGTCCATAGTTCATCAGGCACTCTATCAGATCTAGTCTCTTAAAACTATTTCTCACTTTCACTGTATAGTCATAAGGGGTTTGATTTAGGTATTGAGAGTCCCTTGGACTGCAAGGAGATCCAACCAGTCCATCCTAAAGGAGATCAGTCCTGGGTGTTCATTGGAAGGACTGATGTTGAAGCTGAAACTCCAATACTTTGGCCACCTGATGCGAAGAGCTGACTCACTGGAAAAGACCCTGATGCTGGGAAAGATTGAGGGCAGGAGGAGAAGGGGACAACAGAGGATGAGATGGCTGGATGGCATCACAGACTCAGTGGACATGGGTTTGAGTGGACTCCAGGAGTTAGTGATGGACAGGGAAGGCCTGGCGTGCTGTGGTTCATGGGGTCAAAAAGAGTCAGACACAACTGAGCAACTGAACTGAACTGAACTTAGGAACTTGAGAGGATTTTGATTAGGTCTCTTTTGAGGTAGCTGGGAATAAAAATTGTTCAACAGGAAAATAACTCCTCCATAACAGGTTTAATAAAGAGCTCCTTCCTAACTCAATGTATTTTCCTTTTGCCCAAGCTTTAACACTTTAAACAAAGAATGCAGACCTTTTATCAGTAAAGGTCACTATCCAACAGAAATTGCTGATGGAGGTAAAACAAATAGTAGTTTTATATAAGAAAACAGTTAAGGCAATAGGAAGGGCATGTATGAAAAACAAACACTGTAGTCAGAAGAAATACTAGACAGCATCTATAAGTCTGATCTTTTAAAGACTAAAGATAACATATTAGGGGCCTGCCAGGTAGCGCTGGTGGTCAAGAATCCACTGCCAATGCAGAAGGCACAAGAGACCCAGGTTCCGTCCCTGGGTCAAAAAATCCCCTAGTGGAGGAAGTGTCAAGCACTCCAATATTCTTGCCTAAAAATTCCATGGACAGAGGAGTCTGGCGGGCTATAGTCCATGGGGTTGCAAAGAGTTGGACACAACTAAGGGCACACACATATAACACATGAACTGTGACAGGCTGAGTGATGCCCTTCTCTCAGAAGATAGTCTCCTAATCCCCAGAACCCATGCAAATGCTTCCTTACACGGCAGAAGAGTATGTGCAGATGTGATTAAGAACCTTGAGATGGAGACAACATCCTGAATTATCCAGCTGGGCCCAGTGTAATCATGTCCTTAAAAGAAGTGTCTAGGTCAGAAGAAAGGAGAAGTGACATTGGAAGCAGAGGTCAAAGAGCAACCTCGGAAGATGCTACGCTGCTGGCTCAGAAGATGAGGCCACAGGCCAAGGAATGCCAGCTGCCTTTAGAAGCTGGAGGAGTCAAGGAAAGAGAATCTCTCCCAGAACCTTCAGAAGGAGCACAGCCCTGCTGACGCATTGTTTCTAAGACTTCTGACCTCCAGAACTATGAAGATAATTTTGTGTTGCTTTAAACTAGTAAGTTTAAGGTAATTTGTTATACTGGCAAACTGTTTTTATTTCCAAGACTGAGTATATCACCTGAAACACTTAAGCTCATTTCTAATGAGATAAAAACATAAATTTTCCTCTGGGAAGTAAGAAGTATGAACACCCATTTTTCAAAAGAACAGGAGGACTTTAAAATAATGAGTCCACCTCGCCAGCCTTATATGTGAACGTTCATATGGGCTTCCCTGGTGGCTCAGTGGTGAAGAATCCACCTGCCAATGCAGGAGATGTGGGCTCAGTCCCTGGGTCGGGAAGATCTCCTGGAGGAGGAAACGGTCACCTGCTGCAGTATTCTTGCCTGGAGAATCCCACGGACGGGGGAGCCTGATGGGCTGCTGTCTTTGGGGTCACACAGAGTTGGACACGACTGAGCGACTTAGCAGCAGCAGCAGTATATGTTTCACTTTGATGGGGGTACTATGAGATTCTTTAGCAAACAAAGTACTCTTTTAATTAAATAAAAGTTTGGGAAACAGCACTATACCTTCCCTCAGATATTCATACATTAAAGGCTCTGACAAGTTCTGCAGGCTTTTTTGTGTTTTATTTTTTTAAGCTCAGTTATAATAGTTCAATTCTGTGTTTTGTTGTATTCAGGGGTGGTGCCACCTGAAGCTTACTCAAGTAAGAAAGTTCTCTTTAGGAGAAAGGATACAAGATTAGGTACAGATCCTTGGTAGGGACCCCCTATTTGAGGGATCCGGGAGCTTCAACTTCATAGCTTCATGGCAAATTTCATCCGTGCATGTGCTGAAATCTCCCTGCACTTACCAACACCTGACATTGCACTATTTCAAAGATACACACACGTTAGGAAACACTCCCAGAGCATGAATAGGAAACAGGCTGAAAACTGAGAAAGTGCTTGCTGAACAAGTTGTCTTTTCTACACCAATGTGACTATATCTGGACCCTAACTTTATTTTCATGGGCCATCTTCCAAAAGATAGAAATAGCCTTGTTTTATAGGCTGCTTCCTTCAGGAAAGTATTCCCTGTAATAGTCACTGATTCATGCTTTCAACATTTGCTAAGCACTACATGGGAGGATAAAAAAAAAGGTTGAAATAGCCTCAAGGAGTTAAACTGCTGAAACAATAGCAGATGTGTACCCATATCACAAGCTGCTTGGCATGACAGCTCCATTTGAGATGGGAGGTATCAATCTTAAGTAGAGGCATGGTGGTCAATAATTCTGCTATGATGATCTAGGAGTCCATAGCCAAGGGCAAGATAGGGACAGAATGGGGATAGGAGGAGAGAGTATTGAGGTTGCTATGGAAACCATCCCCAGAGCAGTGAAGGACAGCCAGCACTGCCCTCCCTCGTCCTTGGCACAAGCACTACTCTACCACCCTTCAGGCTATAGGTCTATTTCCAGGAAAAAAAAAAAAATGCTCTGCTATTCAGTTACATTTACAGACCCACTAAGAGAACAATGCTCTTGCTAAGTTCCAAGATGCACCTCACCCAAGCAAAAGGATTTACCTTTAGGCCTAACCTACCTAAGAGATACAGGCTTCCTGGTGGCCCTGCTGCTGCTGCTGCTATGTTGCTTCAATCATGTCCAACTCTGTGCAGCCCCATAAACAGCAGCCCACCAGGCTCCGCCATCCCTGGGATTCTCCAGGCAAGAGTACTGGAGTGGGTTGCCATTGCCTTCTCCCCTAGTGGTTCAATGGTAAAGAACCCGCCTGTCATTTCAGGAGATGCGAGTTTGATCCCTGGGTTGGAAAGATCCCTCAGAGAAGGAAATGGAAACCCACTCCAGCATTCTTGCCTGGAGAATCCCATGGGCAGAGGAGCCTGACAGGCTACACAGTCCATGGGGTCACAAAAAAGTCAGGCACAACTTAGGGACTCAACGACAATAAACAACACCCAAAAGATATATAAGAATCAAGAATGACGTGGTCTCTGTCTCAAGTTCAGGAATAAGGAGTTTGAACAGGCAAAGGTGCACCATACATCCAATATTTTAACTTGGCAGTGATTAGATGCTAAAGTCCGGAGAAGGCAATGGCACCCCACTCCAGTACTCTTGCCTGGAAAATTCCATGGACAGAGGAGCCTGGTGGGCTGCAGTCCATGGGGTTGTGAAGAGTCAGACATGACTGAGTGACTTCACTTTCACTTTTCACTTTCATGCATTGGAAAAGGAAATGACAACCCACTCCAGTGTTCTTGCCTGGAGAGTCCCAGAGTCGGGGGAGCCTGGTGGGCTGCCGTCTATGGGGTCACACAGAGTCGGACATGACTGAAGTGACTTAGCAGCAGCAGCAGAAGATGCTAAAGTCTAAGTTATGTGTAACCTCTGGGAAGTGGAAAGAATCAAGTTCATGAGAGGTCTAAACTGTTGTCCTTGTTGAAGGACAACAAGGCACACGAAGCTGGAGGGGTGATGAGAAGGAACCCAGGACAGAGAGCTCAGTGTCTCACACACAGTGGGTTCTTTACTAACACGTGTTGATTACATATGAACATGTCTGAACCTAGTGAATGAAGAGACCATCCCAGCTGTTCAGCTCACGTCTCAAATCTAGTCACTAGACCCAGAGCCCTGCCTGCATGCTGTCAGCACTCCTGTCCAAGTACAGGAGTTCCTGTCCCTAGAATAACCCTGACCCTGGTTAACCCAGAGACCGCGGCAAGGGAGACCAAATACTTTCTTGTCCCCTCGCTAAGGGCTCCTGACTTCATCCCAAAGCAACTTTTGAAATGCCAAGTTCACTGGAATCAAGGCCAAAATCTCAGTGTTCCCACATGACAACTCATCCCCAAAGGGGAAAAGACAAACACTGACCAGAGGCTTTTACAATCAGAGTCACTGACTCTGACCATTCACCAGAAATAAACATTTATTCCTACTGGAGGCCTTTCAGAGGCTGGTGGCATCCTGACCCATCATATAAAGACTAATCAGGACAAGACAAATGGCCCATGCCTCAAGACTAGCTGTGTCCAGGATGAAAGACAGGTTTCATCACACCTGCCAACTCCCAGGGACTGGCAGTGGCTCCCTCTCCTAAATCAGTATGAAAATGTCATGATTTTCTAATATCTGCCACAGGCACAAAGTGATAGCTCATGGGTTATTTCCTTACACTGTATGATTTTATAAATGCATATGCTAAATATATACACATATGTAACAATATAACCCATTTGTAAGTCCCCCTGATTAGCTTTAAAAAAAAAGTTTTATTACAAACAATTACATCTAAATTGCAACCATACTAGTAAGTTCTCTAAGGACAAAAGAAAAGGGAACAAGTAGGAAGCATGACTCCAATCAGAGCCCAACATGTGGTAACACAACTCTTGCTGGGAGGATCCAACTATTCAGGCTTGTCAGCCACAGGCATTTCCCTCCCCAGGCAGGAAGCCCCCGGGTACACAGAGAGGAGTCGCTGGGGAGGGACTTCCTCCCATCCTCGGGATCACCAAGTGCCTGCCTTGGCTTGGGCCTTTCACAGCAAACTCAGCAGGGCGAGGAGGGCTGACCCTTGCAGACCCGCCATTCACTGCTCAAGGCTCTGTTTGGGGGACTTCCTTGGTGGTCCAGAGGTCAAGAACCCACCTTGCAATGCAGCAGATGCAGGTTCAATCCCTGGTTGGGGATCTAAGATCCCACACACCATGGAGCAACTAAGCCCATGTACTGCAACTAGAGAGTCCGTATGCTGCAATGATCCAACGAAGGTCCCATGTGCTGCACTAAGATGCAATGTAGCCAAGTAAATACATAAAAATACTTTTAAAAAAAGGCACTGTTTGGGGGTTTTCACATGGTTTCAGGAGCCTCATAATCATCCTTAATCCCTAGCTTTGAGCTAAATACAGTGAATGCTGGCTCCCCCTCACTTCCAACTTCCCTCTTTCTTTAGCTACACTGGATACCAGGACGAATCAGCTATGTATCCAACCATGCGAGATGAAATATAAACACGGCAAAGGCCAAGAAGCAAGGAGATCAGCAACTCCATAATGCTGAAAAGGATGGCATATGTTTAGAGCAACACTCCAGCAAATAAAGCTATGTTTCCACCTAAAGAGGAGAGAGGAATCAAATGGAATTTGTACAGGAAAGTGTAAAAGTGTCAGTCACACAATACAGTGAATGCTGGCTCCCCCTCACTTCCAACTTCCCTCTTTCTTTAGCTACACTGGATACCAGGACGAATCAGCTATGTATCCAACCATGCGAGATGAAATATAAACACGGCAAAGGCCAAGAAGCAAGGAGATCAGCAACTCCATAATGCTGAAAAGGATGGCATATGTTTAGAGCAACACTCCAGCAAATAAAGCTATGTTTCCACCTAAAGAGGAGAGAGGAATCAAATGGAATTTGTACAGGAAAGTGTAAAAGTGTCAGTCACACAGTCGTGTCTGAGTCTTTGTGACCCCATGAACTGTAGCCTGCCAGCCTTCTCTGTCCATTGAATTTCCCAGGCAAGAATACTGGAGTGGGTTGCCATTCCCTTCTCCATGGGATCTTCCCAACTCAGGGACCGAACCAGTGTCTCTTGCATCTCCTGCATTGCAGGCAGATTCTTTACCATCTGAGCCACCAAGGAAGCCCAACTTTCCTCTCCTTGTATAGGAAAGGACCTTCTGAAGAGATCTTCCTTTACAGGCAAGTTTGTCTTTCACTTGCAAGGATATACCTATTTCCACAAGGTAAAATGAAAGAGTCTGTTTAAACATTCTGGCAAGTGCAGAAAACAAAAAAAAAAAAGCAAGGAGGTGGTCTGGCTGCTCCCCAGTGTCCCCTCTGTTTTCCATGAATAACCACTACCGGATTAGGTCATGTTGACTATTTCTAGTGCAGCAAACAACGGCTCAGTGCCAGACATCTTGGAAGTAAGTTTGACTCTCTGACTAAGGCTGGCTTGTGATGCTTCTCTGAATACTTTCTGGCCCTGAGGTCATCCCACTACATCCTCTCTAATGCCTGCCTTCCCTGTGAGCTGTCAGGACCAGGGCAGCTCCCACCAGAGGAGGGAGTGGGAAAGGGGATGGACTACAGAAGTCGGTGCTCCTCCCGAACCCTCCAGCCTGCAGATCAATTCACTGTGCCGACAGTTGTAGCATAAATGATTCATAGCTGTGTTAATCAATACATTTCTGCAGACACTGCTATTAACTCTGGTCATTTCAAGGGGAAAATACATTTCAGAAGCTGTTGTGCCAACGTGGTGGACACAAAATCCTGGAGCTTTGTGAAACTACCTAGTCACACAGGGGGAAAAAAAGGCAACCTGACCTACAATAGAGATGTTAGTATTCTTAGGCAGAGGCTGAGATTAAAAGCTCACACCAGTAAGGAGATGGCTCTACACATGCCCAAAGCAAGAGCTACGACCGTGACCCTTGCCCAAATTTACCTTTGCCAACAGAAACTGAGCAGCAGGGAAAGAGTACCTGTCTTTATAATTAACATTTCAGGTCACAAATGGCAAAAGAAACAGCACCATGTAGTAACATCCAACCCCAATACCACGACAGACACTACCAATCCATCACCACACTCTGGGCCACAGAAGCCGATCTGGCCTCAGGACTTCTCTCTTCTTCTCTCTAAACTCTCGCAGCAGCCTCGCTAATGACTAAGATATGAACTGAAGATGAAACCCATTCACGTATCTGCTTAACTCCTAACACTGCTGTCAGTGATGTACTAATCAGGAAATGGTCCTGGACCGCTGGCAGGCTGCACAGTAGCATGGGAGCTGCTCTTTAATCTTGATGGTATTTTATCTAAAGCAGCTTATGATCAATAAGAGGTAAAACAGAACCATGCAAAACAAAAAGCCAATGTGATAGAAATCCATTGAACCAATGTGTTGGCAATTCTGAGGAAATATTAGAGGATGCACATGAAAGAGAAATCACAGAAGCAAAGAATTATGGAGCAGAGAAGCCCATCTGTAACACAGTCCCTGAGACCCTCCCCCAGCAACCAGGCCCCTTGAGCCTCCTCTCAGAGGCCTCCTCCAGCCACCATGGCCTTCTCTGGTTTCTTTAATACAGTAAGCCCTCTGACTCCAGGGCCTTGCCCCACAGCTTCCTCAACTTAGAGACCCCATGGCGCCACTCCACGGACACCGTGCCATCCATTCCCTTGAGTCTGAACAACCTCCACTCAGGACACCGGCTTCCATCCAGACATATGCTCTGAAGGCAGCCCTCCTGAGCATCTTCATGACCACACCAGCCAGAGCAGGGTAGGACTCCCGGTCCTTGATCAGCCCTCATCCCAGTTTCAAGGACTCTTGGAGTGAAGCCCACATCCTGGCTAAGCTTTCAACTAGTTCATAAGGACAGGGCAGATGCCTGCTGTGTTTTCCACTACATCCCCAAAATACAGAGCAGTACCTGGAACCTATGGGAAACACTGACTCGATGAGTCAATAGAACAAGCAGACGATAAGGCAGAGAATTTAACTAGAGCTGAAGGTCAAACAGGGGTTTAGAAAAAGACGTGTGACGCAGACGGTATGGAAGTCAGGAGAAAGGTGCCTGCCTATGACATAAGCTGGAAACAATTAGGCACAAGAAAGACCCAGAGAGAGCAGAAAAGGCAGACAAAAGCAATATTATGAAGGATGATACAAAACCCAAGTCATGAAATAATTAAGTTTAACCACAAAAATTAAGTTTTCTATAGGGAAAAAGCTAACAAAATCCAATGGGGGAAGTATGTGCATCAAGTAACAGAAGAATCATTTCCAGACTATGTAAAAAGCAACTAGAAATCAATAAGTGATCCAACAATATAACAGACAAATGAGCAATGAACAAAGAGACAGCTAACAGAAAAATACAGATGATTTAAGCATAGGAAAATATGTTCAAGCTCACACATAATAACTGACATAAGATATCATTTTTTTCCCCAGCAGATCAGAAAAGACCAAGAAATTTGGTAACACAGTGTTCACAGGGTGCAGGGAAACAGGAAAACCATGCACTGTTGGTTAGACAGTTAATACCTTTTGGAGGACAGTTTGGCAAACATCAAATTAAAGATGAATGGCCTCTCTGACTCAACCATTTTAGTTCTAGGAATTCATCCCACAAATGTGTTCACACTTGTGTGCAAGTGTGCATGTTTGCATCAACAGCATTGCGTAGGACAACAGAAGACTGCAAACAAGCTAAAGGTCAATGAATAGGAAGCCAGTTAGAAGAGCCAGTGGAACACTGTACCGCTGTTCCAGAACCAGGCGCATCTATATAGTCTGATGTACTGGGTTGGCCAGAACGTAAGATGTTAGAGAAAAATCCAAACGGACTTTTTAGCCAATCCAATAAAATGATTTACAATGGTAAGTTTGTTGTTGTTTTTTAAGCAAGGTATATAGAAGTATACAAAGTACTCCATTCATGTAGGAGATAGGAAAAGGCAATGAAAGAAAGGAAGAAGGACTGCTAAATATTCACACACACAGATTTTTCCAGACTATACACAACCACTGCTAATGGCAGTCATGTTTGAGAAGAGACCTTAGCTTCTAAGAACAGGGGTTGGAGGGAAGCTTTTCATCATATACCCCTTTTTACAGTCTGAAATTTTTAACCACACATCGTTTACCTTTGTAAAAATTAACGTTAAAAACAGGGAAGGAAGACAGATGACTCCAAAATACGAATTACTGAGAAAGGAAGAGAAACTAGACAGGAGACTTGAGTCATCAAGATTCAAATATCCAGGCTGGAACCCAGAGGGGCATGCTGAGATAATGACCCTCACACCAGAACAGGGGCCCTTGGGTATAGAGGCTGTGGTGAGCAAGGACCCCAGATGACAACCCTGACCCAGAAGCACAGCCCACTCTGCAGGTAGACCCCAAGCAAACAAGCACAGGCCTAAAATATAAAATCGAAATACCTGAGATCTGCCAATACCAAGCCTAGACTCTGAGGTCAGTTACACTAATGATAGTCGCTTGGTATGGGGAACTGTCCTCTGGGTCTTAGCAGGCCCTGACAGTTTTTAGAACTTTGGAGAATTGGTTCTCCTGAACCACAGGAAAAGCTCAGTCCAGAGGAGTTGATTTAATAAAAACAGAACAAGAGTTTACAAAGTAGAGAGCCTCGGGCTTCTGTATCAGGCTGTGCCCTGGGCTCCTGAGGCCTACGGCTACAGGTGACAGTCACCGAAGGAACTGCCCAGCCACAGCAAAGAGGGCTGCAGTCTTCCTCTCAGGAAAACAGCACCGTTTATCCTTCAAGTTTCAGCTCTCTGGGTGGTTAGGTGGAAGACCCTAAGGTGGAGACCCTGAGTTCTTCATCCTAGGAGGACACATTTCTCACCGCTTCTGCCCCGCTATTTGAGGCCTGTTTCCACTGCCTCTTTCAGCTCAATTCTCTAAAATAGAAACCCGGAGACCTAGGCTGTGGTCTATTTCAAAAATGACGTTAAACCTATCTGGACGGGAAAATGCCTGCCTGGTGGGGGCTTCTCCTTGCCACTCAATAAGCCAGAGCACAGACACGTCTCTGTCTCCTGCCAATCGTGAGTGATCTTTGGAGTCCGCAGTTTCACAGGCACAAATATTTTGTAAATACACGTTTTAGTGAACAAACCAAAAGAACTTAAATTACTCATAGCCAAGTAGTAGTTTTAAATCTAAGTATTCAGATTAGCCAGTTGACTTCTAGGAAGTTGCCAGCGACCTAGTCAGAGCTCAGTACGACACCTTCTGCAGCTTCTTGGCCTCTAAGCACCTAAGCCTTGAAATGTCTAAAGGTAATAAAAATAAAAACACCTAACTGGGACTGACTTCCTTGGAGGTCCAGGGGCTTAGACTCCGCACTCCCAAAACACAGGGCCCAGGTTCAATCCTCAGTCAGGGAACTAGATCTTGCATGCCACAACTAAAGACCAGGCACAGACAAGTATTTTTAAAAACATGCACACTTACCACACATTAGCACTCCTCTCCAAGCTTTTCAAAGTGCTCTCACACATTCTCATGTGTATACAGTACACGAGATACATATGGTGCCCTGTATGCTTCCAGCCCAAAGTAAGTGTGGCCGGAGCATGCTGCATGGTACATAGCAGCCTGCTCAACAAACAGCAGAAAAGAACTATTTATCTTCGAAAAGTAGAAGTTTTCCAGAAACGTGAGACAAGAAAGTAAAGCAACATCTCAGGTCCAATTTCATGCAGACAGATTACAAGTCACAGCACTCCACAGCTCAGAAACATTACTTTAGGGACTTTTAGAAACTTCTAACTGCTTCATTTTTCCTCACTGTCACACTAAGCTCATTTTCTCTTCAAGTGGAGGATTATTTTTTTAATGTTTATTGTACTTCTTTTCCAGCTATTTTCTCTTATGAAAAATCTAATAAAGGCACAATATTAAAAAAAATTTTTTTAATTAACCACACATATATACAGCCCAGCCACTATGATACCAGGATGAGGCCTGCTATGATTCTGAATCACAGGTGATTTGGTATCCATATGTGCTAAGTTGCTCAATAATGCCCAATTTCAAAAATGACGTTAAACCTATCTGGACGGGAAAATGCCTGCCTGGTGGGGGCTTCTCCTTGCCACTCAATAAGCCAGAGCACAGACACGTCTCTGTCTCCTGCCAATCGTGAGTGATCTTTGGAGTCCGCAAGTTTCACAGGCACAAATATTTTGTAAATACACGTTTTAGTGAACAAACCAAAAGAACTTAAATTACTCATAGCCAAGTAGTAGTTTTAAATCTAAGTATTCAGATTAGCCAGTTGACTTCTAGGAAGTTGCCAGCGACCTAGTCAGAGCTCAGTACGACACCTTCTGCAGCTTCTTGGCCTCTAAGCACCTAAGCCTTGAAATGTCTAAAGGTAATAAAAATAAAAACACCTAACTGGGACTGACTTCCTTGGAGGTCCAGGGGCTTAGACTCCGCACTCCCAAAACACAGGGCCCAGGTTCAATCCTCAGTCAGGGAACTAGATCTTGCATGCCACAACTAAAGACCAGGCACAGACAAGTATTTTTAAAAACATGCACACTTACCACACATTAGCACTCCTCTCCAAGCTTTTCAAAGTGCTCTCACACATTCTCATGTGTATACAGTACACGAGATACATATGGTGCCCTGTATGCTTCCAGCCCAAAGTAAGTGTGGCCGGAGCATGCTGCATGGTACATAGCAGCCTGCTCAACAAACAGCAGAAAAGAACTATTTATCTTCGAAAAGTAGAAGTTTTCCAGAAACGTGAGACAAGAAAGTAAAGCAACATCTCAGGTCCAATTTCATGCAGACAGATTACAAGTCACAGCACTCCACAGCTCAGAAACATTACTTTAGGGACTTTTAGAAACTTCTAACTGCTTCATTTTTCCTCACTGTCACACTAAGCTCATTTTCTCTTCAAGTGGAGGATTATTTTTTTAATGTTTATTGTACTTCTTTTCCAGCTATTTTCTCTTATGAAAAATCTAATAAAGGCACAATATTAAAAAAAATTTTTTTAATTAACCACACATATATACAGCCCAGCCACTATGATACCAGGATGAGGCCTGCTATGATTCTGAATCACAGGTGATTTGGTATCCATATGTGCTAAGTTGCTCAATAATGCCCGACTCTTTGCAACCCCATGGACTGTAGCCTGCCAAGCTCCTCTGTCCATGGGATTCTCCAGACAAGAACACTGGAGTGGGTTGCCATGCCCTCCTCCAGGGGATCTTCCCAACCCAGGGATCAAACCCACGTCTCTTATGTCTCCTGCATTAGCAGATAGGTCCTCTACCACTAGCATCACCATAACTGGAGCTAAAAGAGCAATCTGTCCCTTCCTGAGATGCTCCCTGACTGTTCTTCTGATCCATGGCAAGGGATGTGCTTGCAGCCACGGTCAGGGCCTGAGGCCTAGATAGGTCTACCCTCTGTGCATTCCTATCCCAAACATTTTGTTCAGCAGAAATGATATCCAAGAAAACAGTAACACCAAAATCATTGACAAGGACCAAAGAACTGGCTACCCATCAGTTTCAAGTCTCCTATTCTAGAACTTTCTCACTCCTTCTATCTCTACCCAAATTTCTCCCAAAGCCTTGGTCACAGCCTGAGGGGACTTGTGGCAATGAATACGCAGCTTTCCCCCTTGGACAAGGGGAAGTTCTTGGTACCTAAGAACCAACTGATGCATGCTCTCTTTCTCCCCTTTGCACATTCTTCCAAATGGAGAGGCTGAAGAAAGCCACACAAATTCCTATTTGTTGAGTTCTTAGGATCCCTTCAGCCTCTAAACTTGAACCAAACTCAAACAAGCCACTTGTCGATGTTTGGTTTCAAGATTCCAGAGTCTGAGACAACATGTGGTCCTTCTGGGCACCAACTCTGAGAAATCAGACAAGCAAAATAGTCACAGTTGTAGTTACTCAACCCTGGAGGGGGTTGTTCTGGTGTCCTGAGGATTCGGCACATGTCTCAATGGCCTAATTATGTAATTACCTAATTTTATGTTTAATATATCAGTGTGTGGTCAAATTATAGCCACAAATATGCAGGGGTGAATGCTGAGGCTTAACTAGGCATTTACCCCTGGGGCTGTGCTGGGTTCATGGCAGATTTAAAACCTTGATGCTATTGAACTAGGTCTTTTTTTAATGTTCACTTTAGACATATAAATAAATGAACATACTTCCCTTGTCCAAGGGGGGAATCTGCACGTTGATTGCCACAAGTCCCCTCAGGCTGTGACCAAGGCTCGGGGAGAAATTTGGGTACCTACAGTCCTCATTTTTGGGGGCTCCAAAACCACCGCAGATGGTGATTGCAGCCATGAAATTCAAAGACGCTTACTCCTTGGAAGGAAAGTTATGACCAACCTAGACAGCATATTCAAAAGCAGAGACATTACTTTGCCAACAAAGGTCTGTCTAGTCAAGGCTATGGTTTTTCCAGTGGTCATGTATGGATGTGAGAGTTGGATTGTGAAGAAGGCTGAGCGCTGAAGAATGGATGCTTTTGAACTGTGGTGTTGGAGAAGACTCTTGAGAGTCCCTTGGACTGCAAGGAGATCCAACCAGTCCATCCTAAAGGAGATCAGTCCTAGGTGTTCTTTGGAAGGACTGATGCTAAAGCTGAAACTCCAATACTTTGGCCACCTCATGCGAAGAGTTGACTCATTGGAAGAGACTGATGCTGGGAGGGATTGGGGGCAGGAGGAGAAGGGAACAACAGAGGATGAAGGCTGGATGGCATCACCGACTCGATGCACATGAGTTTGAGTGAGCTCCGGGAGTTGGTGATGGACAGGGAGGCCTGGCGTGCTGCAATTCATGGGGTCACAAAGAGTCAGACACGACTAAGAGACTAAACTGAACTGACAGTCCTCTGCCTGGGCCCTGCAGAAAGATGCTGACCTGTTCAAGAAGAGATTTTCCTTCAAACTTCACTCTGTAGACTTGGGGCGCTACAGGCAACATCATTGCTCAACAAGAATCCAGAGCGAGGTATCCAGTCTCTCACTTCCTCCCTTGTGCTTGATCATCCATGTTACAACCATCACCTTGGGAAGAACTGAAAGGCTTCTTTCTTTTTCAGGAAGCCTTTGAGACGTTCATACAAAAGTGATCTGTCTGCTGGCTAAAACTGAGGCATGCTCAACTGTGTCTGACTCTTTGCAATCTCATGGACTGTAGCCTGCCAGGCTCCTCTGTCCATGAGATTGTTCCAGCAAGAATACTGGAGAGGTTTGCCATTTCCTCCCCCAGGGAATCTTCCCAACCAGGGATCAAACCTGTGTCTCCTGCATTTCCTACATGCAGGGAGATTTTTTACCACTTAGCCACCAAGGAAGCCCCTAAAACTGATGATCATTCAATAACTGTCCTGAGCAACTTACCCTGAATTATTCATGCTCCTTCATTACCTTGAAATTGCTGCCTCTAACAATCTTGCTGCTTCATTTTAAGTACTGAGTTATGTTTTATACTATATTCATAATCCACATAGGTTTAAATACAAGGCAGGGCACCAGTATACACACAGTGAATACTTATTAGCTGTGTTGACTACGTCTCCAACAGTGGGACAGATTTTCTCCAGCACTCATCTGAACTCCTGCAGAAGCAAGCCACTGTGCCCAAAATATGAGGGCAAATTAACTCACATGAGTGCTAAATTCCCAACACAAACTGCTTGCCCCCAGCAACCCAGATTCAGTGCTATTTAGAAAACAAGAGTCTAGGGGAAAAAACAGCTGCAGCCCTAATTGGGGTCAACATTCTATAGGCAGGGAGAGCTTGGACAGGAAATGGCAGCTGTAGAGTTGGTTTTGCTAGTTTAACTATGCCTTAAATTGAACCATGGATGACCCAATAAAACAGGTATACTGTTTTCAAGCTCACACTAATTTGCTCTCCACTTAAGAAACAAAGCAGTTGTTTAACTTTCCATACAATGGTATGTTTCCCAAAGTCAGTTAAAACTGTAATGGAACTGTCTCCCTCCAAAACACTAATAGTATCAATCACTGCTTCTGTTAGAAATCTAATAAAAGTGTTCAGAATATGTAAATACTTGGGACTAACAGACACCTAATTTTTTTAAAAACCTGTACACTTTTAGAACAGAAATAATACATGTTGGGGAGGATGTAGAGAAAAGGAACCCTGGTACACTGTTGATGAGAATTGATGTAGCCACTGTGGAGAACAGTATGGAGGGTTCTTAACTAAAAACAGAACCTAGCAATTCCAATCCTGGGTATATATCTGCACAAAAAGAAAAAAGACCAGTGCAAAGATACATACACCTCAGTGTTCATAGGAGCATTATTTATAAACATGCCAGGATATGGAGAAAACCTAAGTGTCCATAAACAGATGAAGGGATAAAGAAAGTGTGGTTATACGTATACAAAGGAATACTATCTCAGACATAAAAAAGAATGAAGTTTTGCTATTTGCAGCAACATGGATGAACTTGGAAGGCATTATGGTAAGTGAAATAAGTCAAAGGAAGACAAATACTATATGACATAACTTCTGTGGAATCTAAAAAATATAACAATAATGAATATAACAAGATAGAAACAAACTCCCAGATACAGAGAATAAAATAGTAATTACCAATGGAGAGAAGGAAGAGGGAAGAGGCGGCAGAGGGGGATTTTATTAGGTATAAAATAAGGTACAAAAATATACAACATGGGGAACATAGCAAATATTTTATATAGTAACTATAAATAGGTTATAAACTTTAAAAATTGTTAATAACTATATTGTACACCTGTGATTTATATATATCAAATTATTCTTCAATTTTTAAAAACCTGTACACTTTTAAAATTTTCCAAAACACTAAAAAACCAGAGTAAATTAGCTTTAATAGAGTATCAATAAATTAGAATTATTATAAGGTGAAAACTTTTTTTGCAGTCGGGAACAGGATTTCAGGAAATTTCTGCATTTATATCAATTATATAGGAATCCTAACCAGTGATCTTAGATCACTTCTAAGATGAACCAATAAAATGCTTTCTAGAAAAGTATCAGAATTTCCGTCCTGCACCATCCTTGTCAAGGAAGCTGAATAGAGGCACAAATACTCCAGCACTTAGTTATGTCTATTTCTATATCGTTTCTGGTGTTTCTGACGTCAGTGTGCCCAAGGTTTTAGGAATTCACAATTAAAATAAAAATGAGTAGGTCATCCTGCACACCTTAACCAGGAGTCAGAACATTTTCCAGCTTCTGCTGTAAAAGCTAAGCTAAACTGCTGGCGCACCTCCAGAAAAACTTCCAATGTGCTTCCTTTCTCTGGCTTCTCTGAAAGTCACTGATACTTATATACACCGACCAGAGGAAATTCCCCCTGAATTATGAACCTGGCAGCCAAAACCTACAGGATAACTAAACCGTGAACAATCAAGACACGTCTAGAGTGAGCAGAAGCAGGGACCCATTCTTAACAAAGCCATGTTTGCCAGAACCACAGTGAAGACTGAGCGACACGCAATTATAACACATGTGCTTCTTATAAACGGCAAGATTGTTTTTAGATATTTAAAGCAACTGAAGGGAAGGGTTTGGGCATTTTCAAACCGATTAATCAGTTCACCCTGCTGGCTCCCCAGCATAGCCACGTCATACCACCCCCGGCAACACCATCACACACATATAACCCTGCTCACAATTTGCTGCTACCAGGCACCTTCTCCACTACTTTCCTAAAATAGTACCATCACTAGCACTACACCCCCAAAGGGGATGGGATGTTGACTGAGGACTCATCCCGACCCTCAGGACAGAGCAACACGGGTGGAGAGCCTGGAAAGCTGTCAGGATAAATGACATGTTCTGGAGCCAGTCTTCACAAAGAAGTCTCCCCTAGGAGACTTTGAAAAACAGGATCCCACCTTCCATGCAGAAAGGCTGTGATTCCCTGAGTCCAGGGGGATTTAAGTCTGCATTTTCAGAGTTCCCCTAGGTGATTCTAGAAGGTCAGACAGGATCAGGAATCTATGAATATTAAATCTCTATTACTAATAACTTGAAAGAAAGTGAAAGTTAGTTACACAGTTGTGTCCAACTCTTTGCAGTACCATGGACTGTAGCCTACCATGCTCTTCTGTCCATGGAATTCTCCAGGCAAGGATATCGGTGTAGGTTGCCATTTCTTTCTCCAGAGGATCTTCCGGACCCAGGGATTGAATCCGGGTCTCCTGCATTGCAGGCAGATACTTTACCAACTGAGCCACTAGGAAAGCCCAAAAATATGATTATTATTCCAGGCAAGAATACTGGAGTGGGTTGCAATGTCCTCCTCCAGTGGATCTTCCCAGCCCAGAGATTGAACCCATGTCTCCCACATTGCAAGTGGATTCCTACCATCTGACCAAACCTGACCTATAGGACATTGTGACATTCTCAGAATTCCCACATTTGCAACTTAACACAGGACATACGACACTTGGCAGGTCATCAATACACAAATGCCTTTTCCAGAGGGACCATATGCCATCGTTTTGGAGAAAGGAACACCATGCTTTATAAAAACTTTTTCTCTTCTGAGAAGCACATTCAGTAGTAGGAAAGAATCTAAAGAGATTCTGCTGTGAATATGGAAAACCAAACTGAAGCAGCCCACTGTGGACACAGCAGGCAGGAGATGGAAATGGTCCTTGGAATGGTCAGCAGTCAAGGCAAATCCACTTCTCGTGCTTTCTTTCTTGAACTAAGTTTACAACCCTCCTCCTACTGTTGTTAAGATAAATCCTAGAGACACAAACATTCTGTCTACATTCAACACAGGCCACAGAAACCAAATGAGGAAGGAAATGTCTGTGCATCCACAAAGACAAACAAAAAGTGTTTCAGGCTGTAAACCTTTACAGTTCCAGGAAACCAAGCTGCAGGTTAGTAGTCACTAGAGTTAAGCCGCCACCACCAGATACAACTGCCTCTCCCTCCAGCCCCCTCCCATCACTCCTCTACGGAACTCCTGAAATCCTCTACAACACACGCATCTACCAACGAAAGGGAACATCCCTAATTATTAAACATTGGAGACTTCCCAGGTGGTCCAGGGGCTAAGACTCTGATCTCCCAATGCAGGGGGCCCAGGTTCGATCCCTGGTTAGGAAACTAGATCCCATATGCTCCAACTAAGAGCCAGCGCAGTTACAAAACAAACAAACAAGTTCACGGAGGGCAGCTAATTCAAGTAAACAAGTAAACATTATTTTGCTTCTAACAAATAAATGAATCTCCCACCCTTCCTTGGGAGCAGGCTGTGAGGAAACCAGAAACCATCAGAATGGGAATAGGGGGAGATGGGGAGGGGAAGAGGAAGGTGGAGGATGCAGATCCAAGAAAATGAGGGCTGAGCTTGCCATCTCAGCCATTTCTGGCCTCATGGATCCTCCCCTCATATAACAGTGAGGGGCAACACATATGTCGGTCATCCCGCCAAGATTTAATGACGCCTTCCAAGTACCTGGCACCGGGCCCAGCCCTGGGAACAATCCTCAAGGAGCTTTGAGGAAATGCCCGAAGACAGAGAGTCAGGGAGACTGCCACCAAGAAGAGACTCCAGGCTGAGGTCCCGTGTACCTGTCAGTTGGTCAGACAAGAGGGCAGGGAGAGATAACTTCCAGGATGTGGGCGTGGAGGCAGTGCCAGACTCACCAGGGATCTGGAGCCCAAGGGGCTTGTCAAGCCTTGTCAAATGGTCTGACCCGACCTGCAGGTCAGAGAGACTCCTCTCGGACTGTGGTCTGAAGGAAGAGGCAGAGGGAAGCAGCAGGATCTTCGATGTACGAGGGGGCTGTGCCCAAGGTGGGGCACCAAGGGCGGGTTTCTGCTGGGAAAGACTGCCACCACCACCCCCCACCCCACCCAAAGGTTTGGTGCAGACTTTTAACCTGGCCACCTTATCAAAAAAAGGGGGAGAAAGAACATAAGAAAGAAGGAGACAAGACTTGTTTTGTGAGTGTGGCAAGAAGGCAGTTCTTAGATAAAGCAGCATAGGCAGCAGCAGGGAAAACCCAAGCTCCCCAGCAGCACCGTGCCCTGAATCCCATGCCAGGATGGAGCCGTGAGAGGGACACCTGCAGACAGGCCCGCACCCATCACACCAGCCTCCAAGCCGCCACACCTCTCCTGGAGGCCTAAGATCCACCCCATGACACTTTTCCTCGCCTCAGACTTCGGGGGTCTGCCAGCAAAGTGACCAGGGCTGGCTCTGTCCACTGATCGACCCTTGGTGCCCAAAATGGAAAAAGGGCTCAACGTTGGTTAAGTCAATGGTTCTCAATGGGGTTATTTTACCCGCCATGGACATCTGACAATGTTGAGTGTTTTGATGGTCTCAGTGAGGGAGGAGGGGGCTGCCAGCATCTACTGAGCTGAGGCCACAGATGCTCCTAAAATCCTCCAATGCACAGGACAGCCTCTCTCGCTCTCAGTAGAACTCATCAGCCCAAAGTGTCAGCTGTGACAAAGCTGAGAAAGCCTGGGTTAATGAAACCAATGTAAGACTGGGAGCAGCAGGCTCAGGGAAGACAGCACCGCTGAGACACTTGGGAGACTAGGCCTTGGCACGCACAGCACTGATGCTGCTAAAGGTGGGGGGTGGGGAGTGCCCACCCACCTCCAACCTGGCAATGGTCAAGCTCTGCCAGTCTCCCATCCCTACTTTTCCCCCCGCTGCTGCGCCTTGCTGCCACCTTCAAGCCCCACTTGGTGGTGGGAGTAGGGGGAGGAGGAGGACTCACCGCAATCCACTCAGGAAGTAGACGGTATCTCATGAGAGAGGCTACAACAAGGCCAAAGCAGAAGCAGCCTGGCCAAAGAGGACGAAAGCAAGAGAACCTCACACCGATCATTCTTAAGGGCTCAGACACAAATCTGGGCAGCGCCCCCTCCAAGAATTCCTGGGAGAGCCACCTTTCCCGACCCTTGCTTCTCAGACCCGTAACTCCTCACATCTGTGGACACCAGCACGCTCACGTGCACAGCCCTTAAGACCCACGTGCACCGAACCCCCTCCCTTCCCTCCCTGATATGCCCGTGGAAATGCCCACACATCACCCCAGCCAGTAGCCAGGCGACCTGCTCCACACCTGCACCCACTCACTCACTCCTTTGGCTCTGCCACGTGAACACCCCCAGAACCAGTCCCTCCTCTCCCCTCTCTAGCCCTTTTGTCACCACAAAACCCAGATCTTTGATATTTCTCACCCAAGTGAGAATACCTCCAGGGCTAAGCTTTTCAAACTTTGCAGTAATCTAGGAATGTAGTGGTGGTGTCTGGGAGGCTTGCTTGAAATGTTGACTTAGTAGCTACAGATGGAGCAGAAGAATTTCCCAAGTACATGGACGCAGTGCTCCCAAACCACATGTGGCCCAGCAGGCTTTGGAATCACCCCACCTCCACCCCAGAGAGCTGGACTGTGCTCAGCTCTGCGTCCCTGGCACCACAAGGCAGGGCCTCCCAGAAAAATGCCTCCTGAGGGAATTAACACATATTACACACATATACCACACACACACACAAACACATTAACACACATACACACATACATCACACACATGAAAAACATCTCCAGAGGGAATTAACACACGTACACACACGCACAGCAAACTGACTGAAAACCACAGCCTCCTGAGGGAATTCACACACACACACACCCCAAACTGATTGAAAACCATACACACACACATATACACACACACCCCAAACTGATTGAAAACCACACACACACACACACCTGATTGAAAAGCACAGCAGACAGACACACACATCTGATTGAAAACCACAGCAGACAGATAGGACTGAAGCGCCAGCTTCTTTCTAGCATCCCCATCCAGTGATGCCAATGATCTAAGAGTGAGTTTAGACAAATGTCCAGCTTTGAGCCTCAGTCCCCATCATCCTAGAAGAACTCACCAGGCAGTCCAGACTGAGGTCTATCTGGATCTGAAAGGCTCTTGCCCACATCCCCTCTTCTCCTCCCATCCCAGTCCCTGCCCATGGATGACCCCCTGACTCTCCCAGACCCAGCCCACCTCCCTCCCAGTTAGAGTCCAGGCAACAGGGTACCAACCCAGGTCCAGGCCAGGCCAGAGGCCCCAGAAGGGCAGCAACAGCTTTGCTGCCCTGCATCTCCTGAGCGTACAGGGCCTAGAAAGTGTTTGCTAAAATGGTAAAATCAAAACAAAATAAAATAAAATGGTAAAATCAAATGAGGGGAGAAGACAGCGAACCGTTGCAAGCTGCACCTTTCCTTTCCTTCCACCCGGGGTACAGGCACTTGACAGCCCCACAGAAAGGCCTGGAAGGAGCATGCTCGCGACAGCAGGCGTCGCTTCTCGGACACCACGTCCCCGGCTTCTCCAGGCCCGCGCCAGGCAAGGTTTCAGGACCCACACTTCCACACGAAGGCCTCTGGCCAGGTCATGTGCTGGACTTCCACGCACTGGAGAAAGGCAGCTCCCACCACCAACTCTCCCACCCTCGCCCGGTAAAGACACGGTCTTAACTGGTCTGGAGGCCCGAGCGGGAAATTCAAGACAGAAACAAAAACTGTCTTGTTTTTGTTTGTGCCGGTGGTTTTAATGCCTCCCAGCAGTTCTGGCACAGGTCTGGGTTGAAAACTGTCTACGAATAATCATTTACTATATTTGAGCCAATGAAGAGTTCTCCCCAAAAACAGGAATGGGAAGGTAACAGCGGCAACTATCACTAAAATGTGACAAAAGTTACCTACCGGGTAACTTCACAGATTAAGACTCTAAGCTTGCAATCCAAAGGGCATGGGTTCCATCCCCGGTGAGGGAACTAAGATCCCACATGCTGGGTGGCATGCCAAAAAAAAATTTTTTTGAATACAAGAAAAAACTTACCTACCAAGTGGGTCCTGTAGAATGAAGGCAGACAATCCTGATGTACCAGAGCTTTCATGAGGCTTAATTCAACCCAGGAAGGACACAGCCAAGCACAAGTTTACACAACAAAGTACAAATGTGTCGTCCTATCTCCGGGAGGAGACAAACGCCAAAGCAGGAACATTTATTCCCTAAACCACTGTACTGATGGATTGAGGCAACTGTATACCAGCCTCTTCCAGTCTTCTTAGGAACCATCCCTTGTGAAACCCAACCCTCTCCTATAAAAGTCCACCCAGCCTCTGGGATGCAAAGAAGGGTCTGTTACAAGACTACTAAAGTCAATGCCACTTTACCTGCACTGTGAGGTGAGGCCAAGAAGCCTCATGAGAGAAGGCAGCTGACCAGGCTGTTCAGTGGACGCACATCCCAAAAAGAGAGCTCAGGGCACATTCGGAGACCACGCCGGATTTGCATCAGCCCCATGGGCAATTAACTCAGATGCACATTAAAATCACCTGGGGGGGACTTCCCTGGTGGTTCTGCGGTTAAGACTTTGTGAGTCTACTACGGGGGCCAAGGATTCAATTCCTGGTTGGGGAACTAGACCCTGCATGCCATGTGGCACAGCCAAAAATAAAACAAAAATTAAAAATAAAATCACCTGGGGGCTCTTGTAAGACAAGGATGCTTGGGCAGCAGCAGGTATTACAGATGACACTGCTTGGGGCAGGGTGGAGCATGGGTGGAGTTTAATAGTTCCCAGGTGAGTGTAATAAGCGATCAAAATGGAGAGGCACCAGCCAGTCCCCAGGAGGAAGCCAGCTACCCAGCTGGAGGAGACCGGGTAGCTGGTACAAGGACAGCTCTCCTGCTGTCTGCTGCACAGACTCCACCACTCCAACCCCTGCAGGCCACACCCAAAAAAGACAGGACCAAGGACATCCCTGGTGGTACAGCGGATAAGAATCCGCCTGCCAGTGCAGGGGGCATGGGTTCGATCCCTGGTTTGGGATGATGCCACCTGCTGTGGAACAGGTAAGCCCAGGCACATGAACTACTGAGTCTACGCTCTGGCGCCCGGGAACCGCAACAACCGAGCCTGTGCTCTAGCGCCCAGGAGCCGCAACCACTGCAGCCCTGAGCTTGTGCACCACGCTGAAGAGTAACCCCTGCTCACCACGACTACAGAAAGCCTGCGCAGAGCAGTGAAGACCCAGAGCAGCCAAAAACAAGAAGCCAGAACCAAGTTTGCCTGAGGACTCACCGCTCAGCTTCCCATCCTTCCTATGATGACTCACAACTCCAGCCACCTCCCAGAGCAGCTCAATCCACACTGCCTTCAACAGGGGGTAGGGCACAGCAAACACAGTGTTTGTTCCTGTCCACCGTCCTGGCACTACCACCTTCAGGCTTAAGAGAACCAGTGAGCATGTCCTCTGCCAGGCCTTGTGCTAAGGGCCTTATGTGCATTGGATCATTTAATCCCTTCACAACTCACTAAAGCCAGTTAACTGTCATCATTTCCATTTTACAGATGAGGAAAGTGAGGTGTGGCCAGTTAAGAACTGAAGCAGCAAGTTGTGCCGCTAGCACCAGGATTCAAATCCAGATGGTAGGGCTCTAAGCTTCGCTTCCAGCCGTTCTGCTACTCAGACAACATCGAGTTAGAATTACCATCGAGGTCAACTATAGCAGAGAGCGGATGTTACCCAGTGAAAGCAAAGAGTCCATTAAAGCCCTGAATTTGGTATCTTAAGAATTTCATCAGCAGAGATGGGGGATATCTAATTTTTACTGACAGTTCACATGGATAAGATCTGTGGTTTTAGGGACCATCCATTTGTTCTTACACACTTGCAGGGTACCTATCTATTATAGGTAAGATATAGAGATGGGGTGCTAGTGACATGGAGACACATAAGCCACTTCCTCCTGATGACTTTCTAAGCTAATGTGATTCTGGGCTACATCAGGACAACCGCCTCCTCATAGGAGAAGCCAGCCCCACGTGGCTCTGCACTGGGCTGCATAGCTATTTGAGTGATTGGGTGGTTATTTCATGCTGGTTTTAAAGACCAGGTGCCCACACTCCACTCCAGACTCTAAACCAGTCTCTGGGAGAAGGTCCAGGATGTGCCAGCTTACAAAGTTCTCCAGCTGGGCTGAGAACTAGTGACCAAAGAATGGAACCAAGGTCAACAATCCAGAAACCACACATGTGAGGAGTTGTTGAAGATGGGTTAAATAAAAGGGATATTTAGCCTGGATAAAAGATGGCATAAAGGGTGGAAATGGGACATGGGGACTTCCCCATGGAAGGCATTTCTACATTGCTGCTGGGGTGCCAGGGGATAGGGTCAGGACCAACGAGGAGACACCAGGGAGAGGAGGACAACTCCTAAGAAATTCCAGGCACCTTCAGTTTGGAGATGTCCAAGCCTCCTTCCAACTCTGGTTATTGTGCTCTGAAAAGCTGCAGTGTAAATGACCTGCTACTCAGATAATCAAAAGACAATTACAGTAATATAATAAAAACTGCTATTTAAAATTAACAGCAACTAACTGCTTTTGAAGTTTTAGATAAAAACTTTGATCTCCTTGCAGTCCAAAGGACTCTCAAGAGTCTTCTCCAATACCATAGTTCAAAAGCATAAATTCTTTAGTGCTCAGCCTTCCAACTCTCACATCCATATGTGACTACTGGAAAAAACCATAGCTTTAACTTACAGACCTTTGTCAGCAAAGTGATGTCTCTGCTTTTTAATACGCTGTCTAGGTTTGTCATAGCTTTCCTTCCAAAGAGCAAGTGTCTTTTAATTTCGTGGCTGCAGTCACAATCTGCAGGGATTTTGGAGCCTAAGAAAATAGAGTTTACTATGGTTTCCACTTTTTCCCTGTCTATTTGCCATGAAGTGATGGGACCGGATGCCATGATCTTAGTTTTTTGAATGCTGAGTTTTAAATGGTCCATTGGAGAAGGGAATGGCAAAACTTCAGTATTATTGCCTCAAGAATCCCGCACATAGGGGTGCTCAAAGGATGCCTTCTGAATGACTGAATAACACACTGATTTCATTTTTAAGTCAGAATTGGTTAACCATTATCATCCAAAGTGGTATGAAATTCTATTGAAAATTTTATTCAACTCAAACTTCATACTTTTTAAATGAGGATTTAAAATTGTTTACATGCAATACAACTAGCTGACAGAGTACTTGCTGGCCCACAATCCGACTATGAATGCATCAAATTCTGGACCACATGGCTTTCAAGCATGCCAGCTATACAGTGTGACACTGTTTGGAATTTCCCAACTTTTTAACAGTTGATTGCCGTTACTGTTCTTTGAGTGGGGGCCTAACATAAAATCCGAAGGGGATGTTCCTGGCAGTCCAGTGGCTAAGGCTCTGTGCTCCTAATGCAGGGGACCCAGATTCAATCCAGATCCCACATGCTGCAACTAAGAGTTCGTGTGCCACAGCGAAGAGGGAAGATCCTGCATGTTGCAACTAAGACCCTGCGCAGCCAAATAAATAAATCAATTTTAAAAAATAATTTAAAAATATATATATCAGAAAGAAGCCAAGTTGGATCAACAAGGAACCTCAAAGAGCCCTAGGGGAGAGCCATCTTTCAGGAAGTAGACCTGATGGAGACAAGGAGTCCCTGGAGCTGTCAGGAACCAAGGAGTTCAGGCTTCCCCATGGAACACAGCAGCCTTTATGAAAGGAATGCTCTCCCCATCTTGCCCCCAGGAGGACACACTATTGAGATCAGGAGGGTGCTCCAGTGGTTTAGAATTTTTAAGTGGCCAGCACTCACTGCTGCTTACATATGCAGGTCACCGAGGAAGACCCCAGAAAGCATCATTCTACAGCAACTTCTGAAACCAGGAGCTTCTTTGTGGCCTTCCAATTTGCTTCTGTGATAGACCAGGGTCTAAGCCTACACAAATATGAGTCATACATTTTTTTCATACAGAAATATAATTTAAGTCATACATGTGATTTTAAACTGTCCAGTAGCCACATTTTAAAAAGTAAAAAGAAACACGTGAACATGCTTTTAGTAATGCATTTACTTAATCTGATATACCCAAAATATTATCATTTCAATATTTAATCAATATAAAAATCATTAATAAGATATTTTACAGTCTTCTTTTATGCCATGTCTTTAAATCTGGTGTGTACTTTACATTTACTGCATACTTCTTAATCTGGATACAAAATCTTCATTGGAAATAAACGTGTGATCTATATTGTGAATTCATAACACTTACAGCTGAAAAGGCTGATTCACACTCCCAAGTTATTCCAAACACACTTAAAAGTTTTTCTATCACCAAATTGAGAAACTGATTTTAAATTCATATTTAAATGGATTACGTAAATTCAGAAATTCTGCTTCTCTACCACACTAGGCACATTTCAAGCATTCGACAGCCATATGGAGCCCATAGCTACCATAATCAGACAGGACTGAGGAGTCTTCTTTCCAAAGCACTCCATACTGAAAGCTTTCTTTTCTTAGTCATCAGAAGGAACAAGGGCTGCTCACAGGGTAAAAGCATGAGGGATTTGTCATTGTTGTGAATATTGGAAAAGTTTTTTGATTCTAGATCAGTATATGCAGGTAATGGCCTCTCTTGAGGATGGCAGGTTCAACCAGGAGAGAGACCACGAGGAAGAGAGTGGAAGCAGATTTCTGGAGCACCTACTGTGAGCCAAGCACTGTGCTGACTGGGACAGCCACTGTCCTACTTGGTCCCCACCATCCCCTGTGTGACAAGTCATTAAGTAGATTTAACAGATAAACAATCTGAGATCACCAGCAGTGAGGGAATTGCCCAAGGCCCCACAACTCTCCAGAAGGACCCTTCCTTTCTCCCCAAGCCATATCAAAATCCAAGGATTAGGGGCGGGGACATGCTGTGTCCTCTTTTTTTTTTTAATTCTTTTGGCCATACAGCATATGGGATCTTATTTCCCCAACCAGGGATCAAAGCCATGCCCACTACACTGAAAATGCATAGTCCTTCCCACTGGACCGCCACGGAAGTCCCTGTGTCTTCTCTACACTTAGTACCAGGTAGAATTCAAGGCCGGAGGAGGCAACGGCACCCCACTCCAGCACTTTGTCTGGAAAATCCCACGGATGGAGGAGCCTGGTGGGCTACAGTCCGTGGGGTCGCTAAGAGTCAGACACAACTGAGCGACTTCACCTTTCACTTTTCACGTTCATGCACTGGAGAAGGAAATGGCAACCCACTCCACTGTTCTTGCCTGGAAAATCCCAGGGACAAGGGAGCCTGGTGGGCTGCCGTCTATGGGGTCGCACAGAGTCGGACACGACTGAAGTGACCTAGCAGCAGCAGCAGCAGAATTCAAGACAAGCCAGAATGCAGGTAACCAGAGATGACAAACCACACACTGGTCTGAAAATGAATGTGGAGGGGAATTTCCCAGAAGGGGGAGCAAGAAGGTAAAAGGGAGGGAAGATCTGAAAATGCTACTTTTTACATTTTTGTCCCACTAAATACAAAATCCTTCAGTCATACCCCCTCAATGGCCACTGGCACTGTTGTGGCCAAGGATTGGGTGCTCATTTCCCACCACCAGGCTCGGAGCCCTCAGAAGCTTTACTTAGCTCTAGCTTCACAAGCCTCCATCTAGACTGGATTCGGTTCTTGCACAATACAGGTGCCAACTGTGAGGTTCCCACAGGAGGGCTGAATCAGGCAGGGAAAAGAATTTTCTGACTTGGTAAATGAAGGATGAGCAATTCATTGGAGCATCATCTGATAGGAAATTTCTGTACGTAAGCACTGTCAGTCAACTCAAAGTTTCTTGGCAAGACCTCAGAAAGACCAAGGTAAAGCAGTTGAAGCTTCCTCCGGACTTCCCAGGTGGTGCAGTGGGAAAGATTCTGCCCGCCAGTGCAGGAGACACAAGAGAGGTGGGTTCAGTCTCTGTGTTGGGAAGATCCCCTGGAGGAGAAAATGGCAATCCACTCCCGTATTCTAGCCTGGAGAATCCCATGGACAGAGGAGCCTGGGGTGCTACAGTTTCCATGGAGTCACAAAGAGCTGGACACACAACCGACCACACAGGTGACCTTGACGCGAGGCTTCCTCAGGCATTAGAGGAAGGAAGCATAAAATGCCGGGGCTAAAAGGCATACAAGGTCTCTGCCAGGGCTAAAAGGCACACAAGGTCTCGCTACATCCTTCAGAGAAGAGCCAGAAAGCAAGCGGGTAAGGATTCTGATTGGAGGGGAAAAAACACAAATGTATTGAAGGCAACAAACTGGGGAAGGATGGTGACAAATTAAGTGATTTTAATCACTTATAATGGCAGGGTGAGTCAGATAATGAGCAAAGATTGAAACCGAGCAGAATCCTATGGGCCTTTCCAGGTATAGAAGTCCCTCCTTGTCCCCCATTTCCTGTCTCTAAAAAAAAAAAAGCTTTAGTCTCCTAAGGTTCCCTGAGTTTCAAAGAGCACTCAGACTCAAACAGTTAATGATTAGAACAGTAGAGTCACAGGACTCCTAGTTCCTCTGAAAGGATACAGATAACAATCTGACGCATATCTTGGATTGTTCCGCAGAAACTAAGACCGCAACACAGCTGGAGGATGGTGACGACATGCTGGCCACAGCCTATAAACCCTCACCCAGGTGGAAGCAGAAGGCTGATGATTGAGTCCTGAAATGTCACCCCCGCCCTCACCCCTACTGTTGCCTTTTAAAGCTCTTACCTGAAAGCCACTGGGCCTTCTGGGCACAAGCTGCCCGTTCTCCTCGCCTGGTGCCCCGCAAGAAACACTGTACTATACCACAACACAGTGTCACTAAATTGACCTTGCTGTGGTTTCAGGCAAATTCTGTCTGCTACAGAATTATCCCTCAGGACCTTACTGCCTTGAGGGAGAAGGAGGTGGCTCTGCCCAGGGGTACCCCGAGACCTGATGCCAACACCGAGGTACTCCCAACTGGAGCTCCAAAAGCTGGTTTGTAATTTGATTTGGACATAAGTATGAATTGGTAAGATTTCTTAGCCAGGCTGCAACTGCTGTCTGACCAGGCTTAAGAAGAGAAAAAATGGCAGCTTGGGGAAATGAAATGGGAACAGAGACTCCAGATCATGAGACCGAAGAGCTTTAGTCCTACCTCTTTTTTCACATAAGAATCCTAAGGTACCCCAAGAGGTACTTGTCCAAGGTCAATGTCTACATCAGTAGGTAGGAACTCCAATGAACTGAGGAAGATCCCTGATTCCAGGATACATAAGCCACCCTCACCACGGAAATGGGGCAGGGCTGCTCCCGTAAGGTCAAATACTAAATAAGCCTCTCTCACAACTGCCGAGAATCAGCTCTTTAAAACATAATTATCAAGGAAAGTAAAGTTCAGTTTCCTGGGAGGAATAGGACCTAACTTTAGTTGTCACCAGACTCCAAAGTGCAAACCCTACCTCCAGTGGTAAAGACTTGACAAACGGAACAATTCTATCTTGAAGGCTTGAAGACGAAGCATTGTACCCACCTAGCTACAGAAAAGACTGAGAATTCTTTCCACCTTTGTAATCTCTAGCTTTGTAGTCTTGCTAAAGGCTGCCTGTGATGTGTATCACATTCTGGTTTAATGTTTATTCAATAACAAAATGGTTTTCTTTCTCTTCTCTTTGTGGGGAAGTATTCTGGGCTGGGAGGAGATTCTGTCTTTAATTGTATTTCCCTAACACTCCTCATACAAATGCCCCAGCCTGCACCCAGATCCAACCTCCTAGAAGTTGTTTAAGTTATTTTTTATTTTAGTTATCTTACACTAAAATGAGGTACTATTATGGCTTTATGATGTGGTTAGCCGTATGGGCAGGGGACAGTCATCTCCATAACCTGCTCAGAGATCCTAAAAGAAAAGGCAGGTTGTAGCTTGGGGACAGTCTTTTCCATTAGCCCCTCACACCCCAAGGTCCAGAGAAACAATCCCAGCAGGTGCCAGAGCCCCTGAGCTGTGGCTGACTCCTCCCTTAAACTGTGCCCTCTGCCAGGAAAGACTGACAGCTGCCCCTTCCTCTGGGTAAACCCCTATCATGGCAGGAATTCTGTCTTACTCCACTCTTGCTGTTGCCCAGCACAGAGAAGGCATGAATGGATGGAAACCTTTAACTCTCCTCTTTTCCCTCAAGTCAATACTATCTCCACACTCGGTTTGATTAAGTTGGAAACATTTGTTCCACAAGGAAATGTTTCTCAAACAGAGAGCTCTGTTTGAACTGATGGAATGAAAACATCCTTTCAAGAGACGAATGCTCATCAAACATTTCTGCTATCACACGGCCAGCAGAAACACAGGTGAAAAACATCCCCCTCTTAACCCTGCTGCTTGTTGTGATGTTTCCACAACGGAAACCTGTCTCTCTGCAAGGTCCTCAACCAGTTTTGGCCCTCTCCTGTTCTTTCCTCCCTGAGACCTGTCCATCTCCATCTATCCATGACAGGAACACTGTCAAAGACATCCTTGAGAGGAAGTGTCCTGAAATTGATTCATCTAGTCGCCATCAGAGCATGCTTTTTTGCAGAGACCGGTCTGAGGTGAGCTGGATGGACCTATCCATTCAGACTGTGGGCTATTGTTCAATATCACTGCGCACTAATGGAAATCTAGCTCTATTAACCCCCCATTAACTTGGCCTGGGTTACCAGAACAAGAACCCAACCCAATGGGAAGGCTTCGGGAAATGATCCACCAGACTGCACATTCAAACAGTTCTTATTGCTTGAGAACTATATGGCAGGGACTTCCCTAGTGGTCCAGTGGCTAAGACTCCACATTCCCAATGCAGGGAACATGGGTTGTATCCTTGATCAGGGAACTGAGATCCCCATGCCGTGCATCACGGCCAAAAGAAAAAGAAATAAATTGACTATCTATATTTAAAAAAGAAGAACTATACAGCAGCAGTTCTCAAACCTTGCTGTGCAGTCAAACACTCTGCAGAACTTGTTCCAACGCAGGCTCCTGGACCCCTGCCCCAGAGTTACGAATCAGTTTGGGAGGGAAGGGCCCGTAGGCTCTGCCTCTCTATCAGTTCCCAGGTGATAACTGAGCTGCTGGTCCCAGAAGTACACTTGGAACAGCTGAACACAGCACGTAAGTCACCGGTTCAATGACCAAGCTAGAACCTGGCTTCTCACCAGACTGGCCAAGGTGCACACAAAAGCCCAGTGGTTCTCAAACCCAGGCCCCGTGAAACACTGGTATTCTACCACCGAAATCAAGGCATGGGATTTCCCCGCAGCTTTCAACACATTAAATGTCTGGCACTAACGACTTACTTGCTTCTGTCGTAATCTAAGAGGATCTAATTTCTCAACACATTATACACTTTTGTTAATACTGCATTGATATATATATATAAATAGATAACCAATAAGGATCTGTTGTACAGCACAGGGATACACTCAGTATTTTGTAATAACCTACAAGGGAAAAGAATCTGAAAAAGAATAGATATGTATGTGTATATATGTATATAAATGTGGTGGGGCTTCCTGGGTGGCTCAGTGGTAAAGAATCTGCCTGCCAATGCAGGAGACATGGGTTTGATCCCTGGGTCAGGAAGATCCCCTGGAGAAGGGAATGGCAACCCACTCCAGTATTCTTGCCTGGACAGAGGAGCCTGGCAGACTAGTCGACGGGATCACAAAGAGTCGGACATGACTGAGTAACTGAACAACAACAATGTATATGTGTGTATATGTGTGTGTGTGTGGTATGTATGTATGTTGTTGACTAAACAATATGTGTGTGTGTGTGTGTGTGTGTGTGTGTGTGAATCACTTTGCTGTACGTTTGAAACTAACACAACATGGTAAGTCAACTATACCTCAATGGAAAAAAATAACTTCACTGAGTTCAACCAATATGACATATGACTGATAAGAGTTGTAATGGCCTGGAAAGACACCAAAATTCAGTGCACTTGGCCTCCAGCTCAAATCCAGCTTCGCTAAGGCATTTGTCTCCTCTGACCGTGGCATCAGGATGCTCTAACCACTTAACACACCCTCAAGACTGCTGGATAGAAGAAGGGTCTGGTTGTCCTCAAAATTCAATCTAGTGAACAAAAGGAAACAGGCACACACATTACACTACTTTAAACTAAGGCAATGTGTAATCTATTTGCTAAGCCATCACAGGCTTCAGATTTTCCACTCGAGCAATGAAGCATCACAGAAATGGCTATATCTTCCCCATGCCTGTTCACCAGGGCCCTGTAGGATTCCCTTCCTCAAGCCAAAGGGGTTTCCCAGGTGGCTCAGTGGCGAAGAATCTGCCTGCCAATTCAGGAGATGCAGGAGACTCAGGTTCGATTCCTGGGTCAGGAAGATCCCCTAGAGAAGGAAATGGCAACACACTCCTGTATTCTTGCCTGGAAAATTTCACGGACAGAGGAGCCTGGCGGGCTGCAGTCCACAGGGTCACAAAGAGTCAGACATGACTGAGCACACACACATGCACTCAAGCTAAAAGAACCACCAAAAAGTTTCAGTCTTCCTACAATTTAATTTTAAAAATGTAATATGCATCTGTCCTTGGCAAGAGCATCTAAACCCATACTCCAGCTATGAATGTAAACATTCTGCCCACGTCCAGTGCAGAGCCTATCCCTGTCCTGTGTGCCACAGGTCACTCAAGCTGATGCCTCAAGCCAAGCAAAACAGCCTGGTATCATACCCCCAACCACTGGACACTTACCAGCTTGGGATTTCTCCTTCCTAACCTTTATCCCTTGAATGCATAAGGTGGACTAGCAAATGAAACCAGAAGATTAAAATATTCTATTTCATTAATTAAAAAAAAAAAAAAAG
>SJYC01092681.1:0-21997 GCA_006408675.1 Madoqua kirkii | reverse complement strand
TTCCAGGGGTTAGAGTGAGAGCACCTTTAGAGATGCGCTCCCCCAAACTTTTCCCAGTCTTGGCACACCTGGAAAATTATCTTTTGTCCAGCCTGAGCTCTGCAGGGCCTGAGAGCCAGAAGAAGGACGGGGGCATCACTGTCTCAGTGAGCTTATGATCGTAACCCAGCTCCCTGGCTAGAAAGAGCTGCTCCCACCTCAATCTCATTAGTCAATGAGCAAAACCAACTAACACAGCCCTCCAATACATTCCTCCATCATTCTTCAGATGATCCAAAACACCAGAGAAAAAAATAAACATTCCAAACTCCCATTCTGAGGTTGTCTACAAGAGCCAGTGCAGCACAGTCGTGAGAAATACAAACATATTTACCCACCCTAACAAATTACAGATAATTGCCATGTTCCCAGAAGCATGCATAGTATGCTTTACATTTACGATCTCATTGAATCTTTGCAACAAACCCTTGATTTGTCTGTTTTATTGAGGTCACTGACGCTTACAGAGGTTAGATGACTCTCCCAAGGTCACACTCTGAATAGTGGTCACTGTACTATAGGTTCCTACCTGTAACCCTTTGTGACACTCAACCCTGTCAACTACAAATTGGCCCTTGCTGAGGGCATTTGCCATCTGCCTCTATGGAGAGCAAACCCTGTGCCTTGCAGCTGTTGAAGTTCGACATGCCCTGAAGGGAATTCAGGGTGGAGAGTGAAGGGCTCTGTGCTCCAGGGAAACTGGTGGAACAGGTCTTTAGATAGATGTTTTCAGAAACTGGCATCTCCTCGTATCTAGAAAAGCACTAAAAACCTTCATGATGATCTCAGCTCTTTGTGACTAGCAGAAAAGTAAAATATTGGTTGATTGCACTGAACTTCCCCCTCACCAAAACCACATATATCAGTCTTCCCCCACGACCACTTTGGAGCAGTTCCTCAGAAGTATCTGAAGTGCTCTCTACTGGGCTGCAGTCCTCATTTTGACCCAGATAAAACTTAACTTGAAACTCTCATGTAGTGCATCTATTTTTTAGTCGACAACCCTCATCTGATTTGTTTTAATGCCTCCTGCCCACGCATACCCTCCCAAATTGTGCTTTCCATGAAAGCAGGGCTCCGGTCTGGGCCATATCCACCATGCATGCACCTTAGAGACACTCAGAAAAAGATTTGCCAAACTGATGAATGATTTCAAAACCAGGGCTCCTCCATGATAACAGAAGGCCTCCACTCTACAAGGCTACGGGTACACCTAGGCTTAAAACACCCCCAACTGATAAAACATGAATTTATAAGACCTAAGTTGAAGAAAGGATGGTAAAGAGCAGTGGTCTGGGAGTCAGAGGCATGAAGGATTCTTCTCCCATTTCCACCACGCTGCCCTCACATCTGGACAAGCCACTTGGCCTCACGGAACTGAACCTCGGATTTCTCCATCAACATGATGGTTTTATTCATCCCCCAAACCTTTGTGAACTTCCGCCATGTATTAAACGTGGCACTGAGATGAAAATGATCAAGATGGGTGGGAGGGGACTCCCCAGGCGGCTCAGTGGTAAAGAATCCTCCTGCCAGTGCAGGAGACATGGGTTCAATCCCTGATCTGGGAAGATCCCACAGGCTACAGAGCAACCACTGACGACCACGTGACTAGAGACCATGCTCCACAACAACAGAAGGCATCGCAATGAGAAGCCCACACACCACCCCCAGAGAGTAGCCCGCACTCACAGCAACTAGACAAAAGCCCGCGCGGCAATGAAGACCCAGTATAGCCCACACCCAAACAAAGAACGGGTGGAAGGTAAATCCCATCCCTCAGTCCTGTGCCATCTCCACCCCTCCCACCCCACTAAGCACCAACAGAGGCAAAACACACAGAAGACTTTTCAAACAGGTATGGAACAAAGACGAACAAAGGAGTCATTTGCATCACGAACGACATCTTGAATTCAAAAATTAATTCACAAAAAGAATGGTTAAAGTGCCACGTCCCCCTGGCACATTTTTGGAGACAGGTTCATTTAAGTATTATTATGTACAGTAAATTTCACCCTTTTTAAGAGTAGAGATCAATCGGTTTTGACAAACACATGCAGTTCCTGCAGCAATGCTAAAAATAGATTATTCACCTCTAACTTTTCAAGAATATGTTACATAAAGAGGGCACATATGGCTCGATGACACAAAAATTAACTCTAGCTTCTCTTTCTAAACGTAATGGTCCCCATTCTGCCAGAAAGAAGAACCTAGAACTGAAAATCTTGCCTTTTGGGGGAAAAAAAATCAATTTGTAGATATATCTACAAAGCAAGGAATGGAAACTACCAAGATATACAGGTCAATGCAGTTGAATTTCCTTTACTAATGGGAGAGTCCCTCCCCTTAACAACACCCCCACTCATATGAAAGCATTTACCTTTTTTAAAAATATACAAATGGAGCCCAAGAATAAAACCTATTTCTATCATAGGTCATCTTTAGCCACTCGTGCAGTTTAAAACCACAAAGCCTCCTTGAATTCATTCCAAAAATCTCTAATAAGTTTCACATGACTATCAATGCTCCAAAGGAATTTACCTGGACAAGGAGCATAACTTTCATGTTAAGATGGATCTTAAGACGAATTGCATGAGCTTATGTACAAAAGGGAGGGAGGTGATTATTCAACTAGAACTCTAAAAATCTGCTAAAATTCCATCCCAGCTGCAGAACAAGGTCCTGGTAACTTCAGACTACAAACAGAATTACAAGTCGGAAAATGGCAACAAATGCCACTGTACACAATCGGTCTAACAGTGTTTTGTTCATTTTATTTGTATGCATTTATTGCTGGCTACGCTGGGTCTTCGTTGCCGCACGTGGCCTTCTCTGGCTGTGGAGAGCAGGGACTGCTCTCTAGCTGCAGTGCACGCCTCTGCGTTGCAGCGGCTTCTCTCGTCGCTGGTTCGCAGGCCATGGAGCACCAGCTCAGTAGCTGTGGCCCACAGGCTTAGTTGCTCCATGGAATATGGGATCCTCCCAGACCAGGGGTCGAACCCACGTCTCCTGCATTGGCAGGTGGATTCTTAACCACTGGACCACTAGGAAAGTCTCTAGCAGTGTTTTTAACCTTACTATTTGGCTGGACTCTGGTAAAAACCACAGGGTTTTCCAAACCCTGGCTGAGTGGCACTGAAACCTCAGTATCCCTAACAATCTTCTGATTATGAAAACTCCCTATTCTTGGGTCTCACTCAGATCTAACAAATTAGAATACCTGGGGCCTGGGCAACTACAGTATTTAACCTTCATCTTTTAACCTTATTCCTGGGTAATTGTGATCATACTTGACCTAAGGACCACATTCTAAGAAATACACTAAGAGAGCATGTGTTTTGTTATACAGTCATCAAAATAAAGTCAAGTTGGTGAAATAACTTGAACATTGATCCTGAGTATAAGTTATATAATCTACAGGCTAATGGCCAAGGCTTGGAATGTTTTTGCGACTCAGAGAGAATGTCATTGTAATATCAACAGATGAACTACACAGGGACAATCTTTCATTAACACTGGGTTGCCAATTCTGTGGTCCCCAGACTAGCATCTCAGAATTTTTGAATGCCATCTTAGAAAAAAAATCTCTAGGTCTGGAGCCTAGAAATCCAGATTTCAAAATTTTCTCTAGGTGTTTCTTCTGTACTGGGCATGCGCCACCCCACTTTATTTGCTGTGAATCCATTTTATAACAATGAATACTTAACAGTCACAAAATGTTTCTTGTCCTCTCGCCAGCTCTATTTCTGCCTTGATAATGCATGCAACGCTTACGTGTTACCACAAAGGCAACAATCTATCTCTCACCCGCTCTCTACTCTGCAAGGTGCATCTGTACAGCACGGAAAGTTCAAGACAGATTTCTTTTCCCTTAGATGAAAGAGTGTGCACAGCCTGGCAGCCAGAGGCCCTCCTCATCAGTATGGTGGCAGGGGTATGATCTAAGAAGGTGCTTCTAGGCTCAAAGCATCCCAATTCCAGTGAGCGCCTTCTCAGGGTGTCTCCTAGGGCCTCCCAAAGCCGCCAAAAGAAAAATGCAAACTTGACAGTGTTGGTGGGTTCCCTCCCCACCAAAACTACATTCATGGCACAGTGCACGTGTTCTCACACATTGCAGTGCATCAAAAAATCTCCAGGGGAAACAATAAAAATACTTGTCTGTGTGTGGCTGCACAATATGGCGTGTGTGATCTTAAGTTTCCTGACCAGGGATCAAACCCATACCTTAGGCAGTAGAAGCATGGAGTGTTACCCACTGGACCGCCAGGGTAGGGCCCAGAAACAATAAAAATACTGCTTCCTTACTTGTAACCTCAGCTTTTTCTGGTTCAGTAGCATTCCAAAAAGTCTCCTAAATCTTAGTATTTTCAATGAGTCTCCCAGGAAATTCTTATGCATACTGAGACTTGAGAAATCACCAGTGTTATGGGAGACATCTAAGATACAGAGGAGAAAATCTAACTTGAAACAAATGTACCCAGTGTTTAGTGTGTAAACCTTGGAACGTATCAATTTTCTCAAAGTAGAAATAATTCCTGCCTGTCGTGGCCATTCTGATGGCAGAAAATACAGACAAGACCTTAGGAAAATATAAAGTCCCAGGTGTAGGTCAGTGAAACTATCAGGTGCAGAATGACAGGCAAGGGTCCCTTAGCCTAAAGAGGTAACTTCAGTAACCATTCCATGTCAGAGGCAGACTCTGAGACACAAGTCTGTCTAACAATGTGTTATGCCTTAAATTGCATCCCATCAAAAAAGAAATGCTAGAGATTTCCCTGGAGTCTTCCCTGACAGTTCTTTCCCTGTCAAAGAGAAAGGCTGACCTAGAACCACTGGGGTTCCCTTTTTAAAAAAAAAAAATAAGAGGGAGGTCCAGTGGTTAAGACTGTGTACTTCAATGCAGGGGGCAGAGGTTCAATCCTTGGTCTGGGAACTAGATCCCACATGTTGCACAGTACAGTCAAAAGAAAAGAAAATGCTGGAGTCCTAACCCCCAGAACCTCAGAATGTGTCCTTATTTGGAAATAGGGTCTTTACAGAGGTAAGTAAGTTAAAATGAAACTGTTAACAGTGGGCCCTAAGCTCCCCTGGTGGCTCAGACAGTAAAGAATCCGCCTGCAATGCAGGAGACCAGGTTTAATCCCTGAGTTGGGAAGATCCCCTGCAGAAGGGAATGGCAGCAGTATTCTTGCCTGGAGAATCCCATGGACAGAGGAGCCTGGTGGGCTGGCGGGCTACAGTCCGTGGTGTCACAGTCTGAGCAGGACCGAGCAACTAACACTTTCACCTTCACTCCCCTATCTGTTGTGACTCATGTCCCTGTATTGATAAGAAGAGGAAATCCGGACACAAAAACAGAGCTGCCTAGGGAGAAGATGGCCATTAACAGACCAAGGAGAGAAGCCTGAAACAGATGCTTCCTCGAAGCAACAGTTAGGACTGGACATGGAACAACAGACTGGTTCCAAATAGGAAAAGGAGTACGTCAAGGCTGTATATTGTCACCCTGCCTTTGAGGTATGCAAAATACATCATGAGAAGCACTAGGCTGGATAAAGCACATGCTGGAATCAAGACTGTCGGGAGAAATATCCATAACCTCAGATATGTAGATGACACACCCTTATGGTGGAAATCGAAGAAGAACAAAAGAGCCTCTTGATGAAAGTGAAAGAGGAGAGTTGAAAAGTTGGCTTAAAGCTTAACATTCAGAAAACTAAGCTCATGGCATCCAGTCTCATCACTTTATGGCAAATAGATGAGGAACAGTGGAAACAGTGGCAGAGTTTATTTGGGGGGGGGCTCCAAAATCACTGCAGATGGTGATGGCAGCCATGAAATTAAAAGACGCTTACTCCTTGGAAGGAAAGTTATAGGCCAACCTAGACAGCATGTTAAAAAGCAGAGACATTACTTTGCCAACAAAGGTCCGTCTAGTCAAGGCTATGGTTTTTCCAGTAGTCATGTATGGATGTGAGAGTCGGACTATACAGAAGGCTGAGCGCAGAAGAATGGATGCTTTTGAACTGTGGTGTTAGAGAAGACTCTTGAGAGTCCCTTGGACTGCAAGGAGATCCAAGCAGTCCATCCTAAGGGAAACCAGTCCTAAATATTCACTGGGAGGACTGATGTTGAAGCTGAAACTCCAATACTTTGGCCACCTGATGCAAAGAGCTGACTCATTGGAAAAGACCCTGCTGCTGGAAAAGACTGAAGGCAGGAGGAGAAGGGAACGGCAGAGGATGAGATGGTTGAATGGCATCACCGACTCAATGGACACGGGTTTGAGTAAACTCTAGGAGTTGGTGATGGACAAAGAAGCCTGACGTGCTGCAACCCAAGGGGTTTCAAAGAGTCAGATACGACTGAGCGATTGAACTGAACTAAACACAGCTCTCACTAGGAACCAACTCTTGCCAGCTCCTTGATCTCCAGCTTCTAGCTTCTGAAACTGAGACAGTAAATTTCTGCTTTGAAGCCACTAGCCTATGGCATGGTGATGAGGGGGCCTTAACAAACTCAATCTGTCAGGTTCCAATCCAAGAGCAAAGTGCCCTTCTCTGGCTCCTTCCATGAGGGACATTTGACCACCTTATGCATTCAGATTCCCCAGGGCTTGTTCTCCTATCTTCATCAGGTATATTCATAAAATTATATATACTCTACTTGTCAGGACCATCAGACACCCAGCTCTTGGGGGACAAGGCATCACAGTCTGGGACCTGTAGCAACTGTCACAAACTCAGAGCTCCAACACTTCTGGAAGTTCACCAGCCTTAGAGCAAGCAAGTGATTTTTCATCCTTATAAGACGGTGCTAACCCACCTTACACTGCCAATCACACTCCCTTTTCTTCTTCCATCAGCACCTACGGGCAGCACCACTTTTCACTTCCAGTGGTCTGAGAGCTGGTAAGTTACCTTCAACATGCAGGCACCCAGAGACCCTAAATAAGAGGACCCATAAAAACCCTCGGGACATGATCCTCTCAAATTGAACATAGCTTTCATTCTTGCCTAAGTAGCAAAACACATTGGGAAATGCTCCCAAAGAAAATATACAGTCCTGCTAATATGCATTACAACCAGAACCCCACAAGATCACAGTCAGTAAGCAGAGGGAGTGTGGGAGAGAAGAGCAGATTGGCCTGGGTGAAATGATTACGTAGCCTCAGGAAGAAGCTATGTCTGTCTAGAGTGCAAGGCCGGCAAGCATCACCTCTGCGGGGCAGCTGTCCCCAAGGCCCTGGCTGCTTTGACCCCCTTCACACCCTTCCTGGGCAACCTCTCCTAGGAGGCTCCCTTTGTTGTTCAGCAGCTCAGTCATGTCCAACTCTTTGCGACCCCAAGGACTGCAGCACGCCAGGCCTCTCTGTCCATCACCATCTCCTGGAGTTTGCTCAAACTCATGTCCATTGAGTTGATAATGCCATCCAACCGTCTAATCCTCTGTCGCCCCTTTCTCCCCCTGCCCTCAATTGTTTCCAGTAGCAAGGTCTTTTCTAATGAGTTGGCTCTTGGCATCAGGTGGCCAAAGTAATGCAGCTTCAGCTTCAGCATCAGTCCTTCCAATGAATATATTCAGGATTGATTTCCTTTAGGATTGACTGGTTTGATCTCCTTGCTGTCCAGGGGACTCTCAATAGTCTTTTCCATCACCACAGTTCAAAAGTATCAATTCTTCGATGCTTAGCCTTCTTTATAGTCCAACTCTCACATCCATATATGACTACTGGAAACAGTGTCCATGTCCTGCTCGCCAAGATCCCAAATCGAGGGAAGTCTGGGAACTAGTACAATGAGCATGCTTAAAGAGTTTTCTTGGTAACTTTTAAAAAAATATTTATGTATTTGGCTGTGCTGGGTCTTAGTTGCAGCCCTTGGCATCTCCAATCTCCACTGCACCATGCGAGATCTTTCAGTTGCAGTATGTGGAATCTAGTTCCCTGACCAGGGATCAAACCCAGGTCCCCTGCATTGGGAGCACAGAGTCTTAGCCACTGGACAGCCAGGGAAGTCCCCCCTGGTGATTATGACACACGCTTAGAGCCTAGAATCATAGTCACGAATTAAAGTGAGGGTCCACCCGGACATCCCAGAAAATGGAGGCTGTGGTGGTCAGGAGGGTGGGAATTTAGAGCCAGTTGTGCCACGGGACCCTGTCAGAGACATTCTCTAGGACTCAGTTCTGTCCCTGTCAAAGAGAAAGGCTGATCTAGAACCACTCAACCTCCCTTTTCAAAATAAATAAATAAATATAAAACACTGACAATAAAAATAAAGGTTCCCACAAAGACATCACTCTTTCTTCCTGGAGTACTAGACTCAAGGACTTTGTGGTGCACATCAGGCTGCCTGTGGCTGACATCTTACCCACAGGAAGAGCTCCTTCACCCCATGGGGGGGGCCCAGGAGTGGCAGATGCTAAGCCCAACGCAGAGCCCTTCAAGGAGAAAATTAAGCCTCTTAAAGTGCCCTTGATGTAATCTCTCAAACCCAGGAATAAACCACACTCTTCTTGGAAGATTTGCCATGCATGACCTCAGGCTACACTCAGGAAATATCTCCACTTACATCAAACTAGGTCCTGGACACGGATGCCAAGTAATTAAATGGGCAGTCGTGAAGCATGCAAATAGAGAGAGAAGACAGGGCCTTGATTTAAACACCAAAGCCTGGAGGGTGAGAGAGCAGGGCAGAGGGAAGCACAGAAGCCTTCACCCATCTGCAGGAATTCACTCTGCGAGGGCCTCAAACACTGTGCGAGGGAAAAAGAGACGTCCTTCCGTGTGGTCGAGTGGACTCTGGGGATGAGTGATGAACCAAAACAATTCACCAGAACATTGAGGTCAATGATCAACACTTAAGACAAGTGAACTTACGTCTTCAATGCAGCGGCAAGTTAGCAAGCAGACCACTTAAGAGCCCCTCTTCAGAGATAAAAGCGAGAGGCAGCCATTTGTCTCGGCCTAGCTGTCCTCAGCAGGTGCCTTCCACCACTCAACAAGTATTTAATAAGGACAGGCTTCATTCATTCAGCGCCTGAACTCCCTAACTCTCAGCACATGACCTAAGAAATACTGTCCCCAAGAGACGCTGCTTTTCTACCTCAACACTACTCTCTTCCTTAACTCCAATCTGGAAAACAATTTTTCCTCACACAAGGCTAACTCTATAATCAACAAGTTTTCCTCACCAATTTCTCACATTTTTTTTGTAGAATGAACCTATCTACGAAACAGAGACAGACTCACAAAGAACAGACTTGTAGCTGCCAAGTGGGAGATGTGGGGGTGGGGGGGCGGCGCGGGGGGAATGGACAGAAAGTCTGAGATTAGCAGATACAAACTAGTACAAACAGAGGATAAACAAGGTCCTACCACACAGCACAGGGAAGTAGAGTCAATATCCTATGATAAACCATAATGGAAAAGAATATGGAAAAAAATGTGCATGTATATATATACATATATAAAACTGAATCACTTAGATGTATAGCAGAAATTAACACAACACTGTAAGCCAATTACATTTCAATACAAAAAATTTGTTGTTGATGACCTACCATGTGCCGGATGCTGTCTGACTCTTGTGGACAGAGTACCATGGATGGTTTCTCTCACGAGCTTACGTTCTAATGCCATGAGACAGGCAAGCAATGAATCATGTATGTAATATAGGCAGACCTCATGATACTGCACTTGGGTTTACTGAGCTTTGCAGATGCCACTATTTTTACAAATTGAATGTCTGTGGCAATCTTGTGTTGAGCAAGTCTATTAGGACCATCTTTCCAAAAAACATTTGCTCATTTCCTGTCTCTGCATCACATTTTGGTAATTCTCACAATATTTCAAACTTTTTCAATATAATTATCCTTGTTAAGGTGATGTGTGATCATTGATCTCTGATGTAACAATTATAATTGTTTGGCAGGCACCGTGAACTGCACCCAAATAAGATGACGAACTTAATAAATGTGTTCTGGCTGCTACGCCAACCAGCAGCCCTCATCTCTCTCCTTCTCCTCCAGCTTCTCTATTTTCTGAGACACAATACTGAAATTAGGCCAATTAATAAGCCTACAAAAGCCTCTAAGTGTTCGAGTGAAAGGAAGAGTCACACATCTCTCACTTTAAATCAGAAGCTTGAAATGATTAAGCTGAGTGAGGAAGGCGTGTCAAAAGCCCAGACAGGCCAAAAGCGAGGTCTCTTGAGCCAAACAGCCAAGCTGTGAATGAACGCAAAGGGAAAGTTCTTAAAGGAAATTGAAAGTCCTACTTCAGCAAATAGACAAATAATATCAAAGGGAAACAGCTTTATTGCTGACATGGAGAAAGTTTTATCAGTCTGCATAGAAGATCAAGCCAGCCACAACATTCCTTTCAGCCAAAGCCTAATTCAAAGCAAGGCCCTAACTCTCCTCCATTCCAGGAAGGCTGAGAGAGGTGAGGAAGCCGTAGGAGAAAAGCTTGAAACTAGCAGAAATCGGTTAGTGAGGTTCAAGGAAAAAAGCTGTCTCCATAACATAAAAGTGCAAAGTGAGGCGGCAAGTACTGATGCAAAACCTGCAACAAGGTAGCCAGAAGATCTAGCTAAAATCATTAATGAAGGCGGCTACACTAAACAACAGATTTTCCAATATAGAAAAAACAGTCATACTGGAAGAAGATGTCACCTAAGACTTTCATAGCTAGAGAGGAGAAGTCAATGCCTGGCTCTGCAAAGGACAGGTTGACTCTTTTTAGGGGCTAATGTAGAGGATGACTTGGAGTTGAAGCCAATACTCAGTTACCATTCTAAATATCCTAGAGCCCTTAAGAAAAAGACTCAAGCTATTCTGCCTGTGCTCTGTAAAGGTAGCAAGTAACAAAGCCTGGATTACAGCCCACCCAGTTTACAACATAGCTTATTCAATATTTTAAGCCCACTCTTGAGACCTACTGCCCACAAAACAAAAAAAAAAAAAATTTATTTTCAAATATTACCGCTCATTGACAATGCACCTAGTCATCCAAGAGCTCTGATGGAGACGTACAATGAGATGAATGTTTTTCATGTTAACAGCCATTCTGCAGCCCATGGATCAAGGAGCCATTTCAACTATTAAGTCTTATTCTTTTAAGAATTGCATTTTATAAGGCTGCAAATGCCATAGACAGTGATTCCTCTGATAAATCTGGGCAAAACAAACTGAAAACCTTCTGGAAAGGATTCACCAGTCTGAATACCATTAAGAACATTCATGATTCATGGTAAGAGGTCAAAATAACAACATTAACAGGAATCTGGAAGAAGCTGATTCCAACTCTCATGGATGACTTTGAGGTTCAAGGTTTCAGTGGAGGAAGTAACTGCAGATGTGGTAGAAACAGCAAGAGAATTAGAATTTGAAGTGGAGCCTGAAGATGTGACTGAATTGCTTTGATTTCATGAGAAAACTTGAATGAATGAGGAACTGCTTCTTATGCATGAGCAAAGAAAGTGGTTTCCTTAGATGGCATCTGCTCCTCGTAAATATGCTGTAAAGGTTACTGAAATGACAACAAAGGATTCAGAATATGACATAAATTCAGTTGAAAAAGCAGCAGCATGGTTTAAGAGAACTGACTCCACTTCTGAAAGAAGCGCTACTGTAGTAAAATGCTATCAAACAGCACTGCCTGCTACAGAAATCATTCATGAAAGGAAGAGTCAAGCAATGTGGCAAACTATTGTTGTCTTATTTTAAGATGTGGTCACAACCACCCCAACCTTCAGCCATCACCTCTCAAATAGGTTAGCAGCCATCAACATCAAGGCAAGACCCTCTACTAGCAAAAAAAAAAAAAAAAAAAAGACTTTCTGAAGACTCAGAGGACAGGTAGCACTTTTTGCAATAAAGTCATTTTTAATTAAGATATGTACATTGGTGTTTTTAAGATGCAATGCTGCTGCTGCTCCTGCTGCTAAGTCACTTCAGCCGTGTGCGACTCTGTGTGACCCCGCAGACAGCAGCCCACCAGGCTCCCCCGCCCCTGGGATTCTCCAGGCAAGAGTACTGGAGTGGGGTGCCATTGCCTTCTCCAGTGCATGAAAGTGAAAAGTGAAAGGGAAGTCACTCAGTTGTGTCTGACTCTTTGCAACCCCATGGACTGTAGCCTACCAGGCTCCTCCATCCATGGGATTTTCCAAGCAAGAGTACTGGAGTGGGGTGCCATTGCCTTCTCCTGATGCAATGCTACTGCACACTTAATAGACTATGAAAGTGAAAGTGTCAGTAGCTCAGTCATGTCTGCCTCTTTGCGACCCCATGGACTGCACCCAAGCTCCTCTGTCACAGAATTCTCCAGGCAAGAATATTGGAGTGGGTTGCCATTTCCTTCTCCATGGGATCTTCCCAACCCAGGGACTGAACTCAGGTCTCCCACATGGCAGGCAGATTCTTTACCATCTGAGCCACCAGGGAAGCCTATTTACTATAATATACTATATACTACATATAGCCTATATACTATAATAGACTATAGTGTAGTCTATTATAGTATATAGTATAGTATAGTCTATAAATATACTCTAGGAAACCAGAAACTTCATATGACTCACTTTGATATTCACTGTATTGCAGTGGTCTGGGACGGAAGCTACACTGTCTCCTAGGTATGCCGGTTATCAGGGAATGACATATAATACGAAAACAAGGAAGAGGCTGAGAGCAGGGACCAGGGGGAGCTAGGAAGACCTCTAAGGAGGTGATACTGGAACAGACTCCCAAGTCAAGTGAGGTGTGAGAGAACAGCCCCCACCTTCAGAAGCCAAGAGGAGGAGACCCGGCAGCAGAGCAGGGGCTGGAACAACCCGAGTGTAGGAGGACAGGCAGGTGAGGACCGTGGTGCAGAAGCCACGTGAAGACAGCCAAAGAGAGAGCCGGCTACCTGCTGCCAACGCCGCAGGCAACGGCAACCAAGCGCTGGCCACCGGGCATCACTGGCGCCTGGAGAAGTGTGCTTTCACTGGAAGGATGGGACAGAAGCCAAACTGGTGGGATCAAGACATAATGAGAGATGGAAATGGAACAGAATGGATGACAATTCTTTTGGAAGATACTGACTCCAAGGGAGAATAGAGGACTTGGGAGAACCGTCAACTGGGATATTGGGCCAAGTGTTCTGTTGGTGGTACTTTTCCCGTCAAGATGAGAGAGACTTCAGTATGTTCTCATGGAGATGATCCATCAGAGGGAGAAAGCTGATGGTGCAGAAGGGAAAGAAGATTCATGCACGAGCGAGAGCCTTGCATGCCAACAGGGAACAGGCTCCAGAGCTGTGTGGCTCCAGTGCAGGTAGGCTAGCAGATTTAGCACAAGGAAATGATGAAACTACTTCCCAACTGCTTCCTTTTTCTCAGTGAAATAAGCCAAGTCATCGGCTGCCAGTGAGGTGGGGACAGAAACATAGCGGGCTCCGCAGTGCCAAGAGTCCGTCTGGAGGCTTATGGTCATAAATAAAAAGTGAGATGATGCAGATGGCTGGTTTTCTCCAGCCAGGTTCATCAGCCTGAGGCAGGAGCAGGTGGACAGAGGATGGGGTTTTCCTAGGAAAGTAATATGAAGGGGAAAATAGTCAAAGAAGTTGGGGGGTGTAGGCAAGCACCCTGGGGTGAGGGTTGAGGGTGGGGCATAGTGGGAATAGATAATAAGGGTGATAGAGGATGAAGAAATGCAAGGGTCACCAGGTCAGAGCCCCTTGGAGGGTGCAGGCTGGGTGCACTTGGGTACTAACAGGAATAAGGTGAAAGAGAAAAGGTGAGGGTCAGATGGGAATGCTTGTCAAGATTTTGATGGAGGTACAGTTATTGATAATGATAAGGTCTACACTTGTGATTGCAAGTTTAGTGGGTAATAAAATCAATTTAGCGGGTCATGACCAGTAATTTTTTTCAATTAGACAAAATAAAAAGTATGTGACTACATTACATCTAGTAAGGGTAAACACTGTTTTGTGAAATTTGGTTCCGTTGTATGTATATTTGCATTGGGTTTAAAAAAGAAAAAAAAAAACTCCCCCAGGACACCAGGGCGAGTTTTCTCTATCATGACACTGCTTACATTTGAGACCATGAAATTCTCTACGTATGTAGGGGGCTGGGTAGTGGGGGAATGCATTGTACAGTGTTTGGCAACATCCAAGGCCTCCACTCACTGGATACCCGCAGCACTTCCATGTCCCCTCAAGGTGTGACAGACAAAAATGTCTCGGCATGCCTGTGTGCTCAGTTGCTCAGTCGTGTCCGACTCTTTGAGACTCTATGGACTGTAGCCCGCCAAGCTTCATCGACCATGGGATTTTCCCGGCAAGAATACTGGAGTGGGCTGCCATTTTCTCCTCCAGGGAATCTTCCTGACCCAGGGATTGAACCCAAGTCTCCTGCGTCTCCCACATTGGCAGGAAGATTGTTCATCACTGAGCTACCCAGGAAGCCCTAAAATGTCTCTGCTGCCGCTGCTGCTGCTAAGTTGCTTCAGTCGTGTCCGATTCTGTGAGACCCCACAGAAGGCAGTCCACCAGGCTCCCCCGTCCCTGGGATTCTCCAGGCAAGAACACTGGAATGGGTTGCCATTTTCTCCTCCAATGCATGAAAGTGAAAAGTGAAAGTGAAGTCGCTCAGTCATGTCCAATTCTTCTCGACCCCATGGACTGCAGCCTACCAGGCTCCTCCACCCATGGGATTTTCTATGCACGAGTACTGGAGTGGGTTGCCACTGCCTTCTCCAAAATGTCTCTCAGTTCAGTTCAGTTCAGTTGCTCAGTCATGTCCGACTCTTTGCGACCCCATGAATCGCAGCACACCAGGAATCCCTGTCCATCACCAACTCCCAGAGCTCACTCAGACTCACGTCCATCGAGTCAGTGATGCCATCCAGCTATCTCATCCTGTTGTGCCTTTCTCCTCCTGCCCCCAATCCCTCCCAGCATCAGAGTCTTTTTTAATGAGTCAACTCTTCACATGAGGTGGCCAAAGTACTGGAGTTTCAACTTTAGCATCATTCCTTCCAAAGAAATCCCAGGGTTGATCTCCTTCAGAATGGACTGGTTGGATCTCCTTGCACTCCAAGGGACTCTCAAGAGTCTTCTCCAACACCACAGTTCAAAAGCATCAATTCTTCAGCGCTCAGCCTTCTTCACAGTCCAACTCTCACATCCATACATGACCACTGGAAAAACCATAGCCTTGACTAGAAGTGCCTTTCTCCTCCTGCCCCCAATCCCTCCCAGCATCAGAGTCTTTTTTAATGAGTCAACTCTTCACATGAGGTGGCCAAAGTACTGGAGTTTCAACTTTAGCATCATTCCTTCCAAAGAAATCCCAGGGTTGATCTCCTTCAGAATGGACTGGTTGGATCTCCTTGCACTCCAAGGGACTCTCAAGAGTCTTCTCCAACACCACAGTTCAAAAGCATCAATTCTTCAGCGCTCAGCCTTCTTCACAGTCCAACTCTCACATCCATACATGACCACTGGAAAAACCATAGCCTTGACTAGACAGACCTTAGTTGGCAAAGTAATGTCTCTGCTTTTCAATATACTATCTAGGTTGGTCATTACTTTTCTTCTAAGGAGTAAGCATCTTCTAATTTCATGGCTGCAATCACCATCTGCAGTGATTTTGGAGCACCCAAAAATAAAGTCTGACACTGTTTCCACTGTTTCCCCATCTATTTCCCATGAAGTGATGGGACTGGATGCCATGACCTTCTTTTTCTGAATGTTGAGCTTTAAGCCAACTTTTTCACTTTCCTCTTTCACTTAGACATTGCCAAATAGCCTCTGGGTGGCAAAACTGCTGAGAAACCAGCAGTCTAAGAATAACTATGGGAGGGATGGCTGAAGTAGACAGAAGAAAGGATAACTAAAAGATAGTTGGTCAAAGGACTGAGTTGGGTGGACAATCTATATAGATGCCCAAGTTACCAAAAATGTTGATCAGAGAAGGGACTGTGGTCCAGATGAACACCATCTTCACAGAATGAAGCAAAGTGACCCTGAGGACTCTAGATGCATGTTCTCTACCCCAGCTACATATTAGAATTACCTGGAGAACTTACCCACCAATGTTCAGGCCCCATCCAGACCAACTAAATCAACATCCTCAAGTGATCCCAACAGGTGGCCAGGGTGGAGAATCCTACAGAAGAGGTCCACCCTCCAGGGATGTATGATGAAAAACAGAAAAACAGGAACCAGAGACTAATAGGCTTCTCTGCTCTCCTGTGAGAATCCACTACAGAATATCTAAAATAAACCTTGACTTTCACTGTTGATTAACCACACATCCATATATGAAACATCATTACATCCCCAAACACCTACAACGGATACAGACAACAGTTCGGTAAAGTAACTCAAATAATTCTTCTTCTCAGCTCGTTGAAATTGATAAAACTGAGTTAATTTGCCTCGATTGGCATTGTAACTTTCATCCAAGAGACTGGCTGGACAAGAACACAATAGCTGCAAAACACAAGAAGCTGTTCCCCTACACCAGTGGTTTGCAGAGTATGGTCCAGGACCAGGAAGATCAGTGTCATCTTGTTAAAAAAGCAAATTATCAGGCCCTACCCAAGACTTACAGAATCTAAAACTGTGGCTCAACAAAGTGGCTTTTAACAAGTCCTCAAGGTGATTCTGATGGTAAAGGATCACCATCTCCTGCTTGCAATGCAGGAGACCTGGGTTCAACCCCTGGTTTGGGAAGATCTCCTGGAGAAGGGAATGGCTACCCACTCCAGTATTCTTGGGTAGATATATCCTTCCCACAGATGGGGAAGCCTGGTGGGCTATAGTCCATGGGGTCTTAAAGAGTCAGACATTACTGAGCAACTAACACTTTCACTGTCCAGAGGATTCTGAGGCATTCACACCTGGAAACCACTGAATCTAAAGCACAGTTTTCAAATTTGCAGCACAGCCCTGGCTTCCAAGCGGTTGAGATTCTGAGTGTCCCACCAGCATTCAGTCATGTGATATGTACTTTTTATATTGTGAATGGAGGTTGTACAGCTTTTGAAAGTTTCATTTTTTTGGTAGTGACTACCAAGAACTCAAATACTATCAAGTTTCAAAAAACACATCTAGAGGCAGAATTGAAAATGGTACACAGGTAAAACAATCAGCTAAGCTGAAGATAGTACGGACAGAGACCGGGACTCAAATGCCAGCGGAGTCATTTAGCAGCAACTCTCTGGGCTTCCCTGGTGGCTCAGATGGTAAAGAATCTGCCTGCAATGTAGGAGATCCGGGTTCAATCACTGGATCAGGAAGATGCCCTGGAGAAGAGAATGGCTACTCACTCCAGCATTCTTGTCTGGAGAATTCCACGGACAGAGGAGCCTGGCGGGCTACAATCCATGGGGTTGCAAAGAGTCTGACATGACTAAGCAACTAACACACTCCTCTCCCTCTCTCTCTCTCTCTCTCTCTCTCTCTCTCTCTCTCTCTCTCTCTCTCTCTCTCTCGGGCTCAGGAAAACCAAGTTTGAGGACATGTTGCCTGTCTCCTGGAAGACTCCAGTTGGCCAGAAAACCTCCCCTCTACCTTCTGAATGGGATCAAAGAAAGTCAAAGAAAAGGGTTTCACCCTCCTGGGAGACAAAGGTAAATAGCTCTTCCAGAAGCCAAGGCTTATACTGAAGGATTTCACTTAAAGTTGGGAAATCTCAGAATTTTAGAAGATAATTGAAAGTTTCCAAAGAGACAAGAGATTGCTGCAGAATGGATCAGGAAAAAAAAAAAAAGAAACAGAATATTGCCTAGTTTTTGTTTCTAGAATGGTTCCAGACAAATTTCCTATTAACCAAATAATACTTTTAAATGTTTTCATATTAAAAAAGCCTGAATGTTTAGGCAAGTAAACCATTCAAGGTGTATAGGGAGCAAATAAATCACCCCTCTGCCCCACAGCTAATTTTAAACAATATTAGGTTTTATGTGTCCTTCCATATCTTTCTTCAAGGTCATACACATGGAGCTTCTTTTTTAAATCAGAAATAGTATTATACCACATATGATGTTTGGCAACTTGATTTTATTTACATGTAGTATACCATAGACATCCTTCACAAATAATCTCTCTATATATGGATGAGAGGGTCCATATATATATATATATACACACATACATATATACATATACATATATATATATGGACCCTATATATTCATATATATATCCATATATATATGGACCCTATATATTCATCCTGCTGATGGAAACTCATACTGCTTCTAGCTTATTTACTGTAGTAATCTGGCAACAAACATCCTCAGACACAGATGCCTATATGCTGTTTCTACTTCTGTAAGAAAAGATTCCAAATATGCAACTGCATACACAAATATACACATTCCAAATTGTCACTGAAACTGTCTGCTTTCCCACAAGGTTGCACCCGTTCATACTCCCACCAAGAGTCTGAGGGTTGCCCCCAACCCAACTAACAGAAGATGTTACCAACCTTTAAAACATGCACTAATTGGATGAACAGAAAACTAACAGTTCTTCGCTTTTTAATTTGCATTTCCCTGACCATGATGTGTTATGAGAATCTTTTCACATGTTTATGACCATTTGTACGCCTTATCTTAAGAACTGCTTCTTCACATCCTTTGCATATCTTTGATCATGTAGTCCTTTAAATACTGTTTAATCTCACACTATTACCCTCCCCCAACCCCTAATCTACAAGATGCATAAAGTATAAAAGATCATGCTCTAGAAACTGGACGCGTGGGGTGAGGCCAGGAAATGTCTAAGTACACAATATACCCTCAAAAACAATTACTGAATAAGCAAATAGCACACTTAGAAACTTTTGTTAGAAGTGCAGCTAAAAGAGTAAAAGGGAAATACAATTATTCACGTCCTGTTCTAGATACTCAGAACAACATCACTTTGGATGAAATTTAATTGTTGGTTATCGGAGAAACAAAACATTGTCCTAGCACTGACTCTAACAATCTGCTGTGGAAAGGGTGGCAAAAAAGCTGTCTTGATTCATAGCTCTGGGTGGTACATAAACAAAGGCTCTCAAAACCAAGTGAAACCTGCCACTAAGCCACAGGCTTGGTCAACAGACAGATGAAGTCCACCTTAAACATTTTGTTCTTTTCCTGTTTGTCTCCACTGCCATCCAAGATTTTTTTGCCTTTGAAAATGTCCTACTTATTGAGGGAGGGGATTGAGGACAGCCTACAGGAGGAGTTTGATACAGTTCAGACTCCTTAACTCTTTTAACTTTAGGCAAAACATCTGGTTATACCCAGCATTTATCCCCTTTATTTGTAACAGTTCTGTTTGGCTTATATTTTAACTAGTCTCCTTATTAAATATAAGAGTAATAGGATTAAAAAGTTCTGGGGGAAAGTACTGTAATTAAAAAGGCACCATTGGGGTATATGTTAAGCTGTAATTCTGGTCCTGCTTATTAAGTTTTCCTTTTTGTCTTTTTTTTTTAACCCATAAAAATAACTTTGAATTACTTAACTCTTAGTACTTCCTGTATTGGCTAATTCACCACCTCAAACCTCCAAGAAAACATTATGACTCAAAAGTTCTGGAGCAGTAATGTCAAATATCACAAGTTTTAGACACTGTCCCAAGAGTCTGGGCATGCCACACACACACACCACAACACACACACCACACAGTAACTTGACAGGCAATTTTCCAAAATGAATAGGCATTTCTAACCTCTTGAAGTTATAAAATCTTAACAGGAAAAAATTGCAGGAACTTTGATCAAGCCAAGAAGTTATAATAAGAATCAGGCAAGAGGCAACAAAGCACAATTTGTAACACTTTGTTAAGAGAGGCATTAAAAAACACACACACACACACACAAATATTGAGGTAGTAAATTTAGGAATGAAGATACAAGGGTTTATAATAAAATGTTTTAATTTTAGCTTTATTGAGAACACTTCATTTAGATTTTTATTATGTAATGTTTAGCACATGCACAAAAAATGACATATGTATAGTTATAAAGCACAATACTAAGATGAATAAACACATCTTTAGACTTTTTTTTTCTGAGCAGTTGGTAAAAATTTTTTAATTGTTCACCACCTATAACCATCCTTAACTGCTCTTGGAAACAAATGATCTGCTGGTAACAGGGGGAGGAGGAATGGGGGAATCAGTATAATTTGAGCTATAAAAGAAACTGCTGCTGCCGCTGCTGCTGCTAAGTCACTGCAGTCGTGTCCGACTCTGTGCAACCCCATAGATGGCAGCCCACCAGGCTCCTCTGTCCCTGGGATTCTCCAGGGAAGGACACTGGAGTGGGCTGCCATTTCCTTCTCCAAATAAAAGAAACTAGACTAAAGCAAATAACACACACACACCTCTCTCTAAAACCTGACTTTGCTTAAAAATACTTTAGGGAATACTGTTTGAAAATCCTCAAACAAGTAGATTTAACAGTAGGTGAATTCAAAATCCATATAAATAAACCTATGCCTATAAAGAATATCCCCAATACCTCAATGAACAGGGCCAAGTTTTAAAAGTGCACTTTCCCTTTGGAGGTAAAAGCACATCAATGCCAAAAACAGAAACTCTAATAATTCTTCAGTACTCCTGGATGACCCCAGTGGGCACAAAGGCAGAGAGAATCCAAGGACTTCCCCAATCTGAGGAGCCCCGTGTTTTCTGATTCAAGGTGCCATTTCTAAGAATGGGAAGTTTACAAAAGGGATGGAGGCTTTCAGCAACTAATTTGATTCTCTCCTAAATTAATTATGCTAATTCTAGAAAAATGTACCTTAGGCTCAGGTTGCTCTCCACAGTTCTAGGGCTCAGTGAAAACAAAATTAGCATTTCTGCAGGTATCCCTCCTCTCTCAAGGTCGTGTGTCTTGTCACATCCACGGCCCCTCCCGGGCTTTCGCATAGATAGCCCAAATCAGCCAACAAGGAAGATAAAATGTGGTAAATTCAACGCCTGACATTCTCACTGGGTAAGTATATATTGAAGCAGACAGACGTAAGAGCAGCCTAAATCCTGACCTCACAGGGCACATCTCTGAGATGAAAGCCTCCCCCCTCCCCCACCTGCCCTCAGTGATCCCTTGAAGCCTTTCCAATCATGAAGCCCCAAAGTGCTGACATGACCTCAATACTATGGCATCATTTCTCTCACCAAGGAGAAAGGCTGGCACGTTCCTGCCAGCGAACTGTAGGTCAGCCAACTCGCCCTTCCCCTGCCCCTTCACAAAGGAAAGATCACAATCTGTCTCAAAAGTAAAGATTTCCCCACCGCCCCCCTCCCAAGAAGTCGCCAACTCCAAGCTCTGAAGAAAGGAGAATAGCGCTCAACCTGACGAATGTCACCACTCAGCATCCCGGGTTCTATCAGAAGCCAAAGTTCAGTGGTATTTAGAGCACCGAGCTGCTTGTAATTTATCATATCTGGGAGTCCAGTTCTCCAGAACACTCCTACTCTCGCGTCTTTAAATGCGTCTCGGACAACATCAACACTTCCGCTCATTCCCCTCTCATCGTCTAGAAATAGCCAGAGGTTAGTTTTCACCACGAGACAGGCATTCTGAATCAATCTCCTTTTCCCAAGTCACCTGGGTTCTTCACGGGCAGCCAAAATCCAAGTTTCCCCACGCATCGCCCTGAAACCCCAACTTCTGGAAATGTCCCCCTGACCTCGCCTCCGCCAGCTGGCACCGCGGCGAAAGCCCAGCACGCAGCCGCGGGCGCTGCTGCTGTCGCGGCCGCAGCCAGAGGCGAGAGGAGGCTCGGGCTGGTCTTCCGCCACGGGGTCAACGCAAACCACGGACGATAACCGGGGCTCCTCCTCTACGCGGGGAGTGAGCTCCCGCGCTCTGATGGGCACCCAGGAGGGTCCTGGCGCCGCCAAGACGGTCCGCACCGGCGCCCGGCCGGGGAAAGCGGTCAAGCGCACGGCTCC
>SJYC01092680.1:0-35152 GCA_006408675.1 Madoqua kirkii | reverse complement strand
ACACACACACACACACACAAATATTGAGGTAGTAAATTTAGGAATGAAGATACAAGGGTTTATAATAAAATGTTTTAATTTTAGCTTTATTGAGAACACTTCATTTAGATTTTTATTATGTAATGTTTAGCACATGCACAAAAAATGACATATGTATAGTTATAAAGCACAATACTAAGATGAATAAACACATCTTTAGACTTTTTTTTTCTGAGCAGTTGGTAAAAATTTTTTAATTGTTCACCACCTATAACCATCCTTAACTGCTCTTGGAAACAAATGATCTGCTGGTAACAGGGGGAGGAGGAATGGGGGAATCAGTATAATTTGAGCTATAAAAGAAACTGCTGCTGCCGCTGCTGCTGCTAAGTCACTGCAGTCGTGTCCGACTCTGTGCAACCCCATAGATGGCAGCCCACCAGGCTCCTCTGTCCCTGGGATTCTCCAGGCAAGGACACTGGAGTGGGCTGCCATTTCCTTCTCCAAATAAAAGAAACTAGACTAAAGCAAATAACACACACACACCTCTCTCTAAAACCTGACTTTGCTTAAAAATACTTTAGGGAATACTGTTTGAAAATCCTCAAACAAGTAGATTTAACAGTAGGTGAATTCAAAACCCATATAAATAAACCTATGCCTATAAAGAATATCCCCAATACCTCAATGAACAGGGCCAAGTTTTAAAAGTGCACTTTCCCTTTGGAGGTAAAAGCACATCAATGCCAAAAACAGAAACTCTAATAATTCTTCAGTACTCCTGGATGACCCCAGTGGGCACAAAGGCAGAGAGAATCCAAGGACTTCCCCAATCTGAGGAGCCCCGTGTTTTCTGATTCAAGGTGCCATTTCTAAGAATGGGAAGTTTACAAAAGGGATGGAGGCTTTCAGCAACTAATTTGATTCTCTCCTAAATTAATTATGCTAATTCTAGAAAAATGTACCTTAGGCTCAGGTTGCTCTCCACAGTTCTAGGGCTCAGTGAAAACAAAATTAGCATTTCTGCAGGTATCCCTCCTCTCTCAAGGTCGTGTGTCTTGTCACATCCACGGCCCCTCCCGGGCTTTCGCATAGATAGCCCAAATCAGCCAACAAGGAAGATAAAATGTGGTAAATTCAACGCCTGACATTCTCACTGGGTAAGTATATATTGAAGCAGACAGACGTAAGAGCAGCCTAAATCCTGACCTCACAGGGCACATCTCTGAGATGAAAGCCTCCCCCCTCCCCCACCTGCCCTCAGTGATCCCTTGAAGCCTTTCCAATCATGAAGCCCCAAAGTGCTGACATGACCTCAATACTATGGCATCATTTCTCTCACCAAGGAGAAAGGCTGGCACGTTCCTGCCAGCGAACTGTAGGTCAGCCAACTCGCCCTTCCCCTGCCCCTTCACAAAGGAAAGATCACAATCTGTCTCAAAAGTAAAGATTTCCCCACCGCCCCCCTCCCGAGAAGTCGCCAACTCCAAGCTCTGAAGAAAGGAGAATAGCGCTCAACCTGACGAATGTCACCACTCAGCATCCCGGGTTCTATCAGAAGCCAAAGTTAGTGGTATTTAGAGCACCGAGCTGCTTGTAATTTATCATATCTGGGAGTCCAGTTCTCCAGAACACTCCTACTCTCGCGTCTTTAAATGCGTCTCGGACAACATCAACACTTCCGCTCATTCCCCTCTCATCGTCTAGAAATAGCCAGAGGTTAGTTTTCACCACGAGACAGGCATTCTGAATCAATCTCCTTTTCCCAAGTCACCTGGGTTCTTCACGGGCAGCCAAAATCCAAGTTTCCCCACGCATCGCCCTGAAACCCCAACTTCTGGAAATGTCCCCCTGACCTCGCCTCCGCCAGCTGGCACCGCGGCGAAAGCCGAGCACGCAGCCGCGGGCGCTGCTGCTGTCGCGGCCGCAGCCAGAGGCGAGAGGAGGCTCGGGCTGGTCTTCCGCCACGGGGTCAACGCAAACCACGGACGATAACCGGGGCTCCTCCTCTACGCGGGGAGTGAGCTCCCGCGCTCTGATGGGCACCCAGGAGGGTCCTGGCGCCGCCAAGACGGTCCGCACCGGCGCCCGGCCGGGGAAAGCGGTCAAGCGCACGGCTCCAACAGAGCGCCCCGGCGGCCGCGGCCGCAGGAGAGGGGCGTGTTCCTTGCGCCTCGGAGCCCGACCGCGGCGTCTCGGCGGGACCGTGGACCAAGGCGAGCAGAGCGCGCAGTCTCTGACGGCGGCTCTCGGCCCTCAACCCCGGCGGGCCGGCCTGGCGACGCGCTGCAGCCCGCGCGCCCTTGCGGGGACAGGCGCTGTGCGCGCCCTGTGGAGCCGCCTCCGTGCCGGCCTGGGCGCGCAAACTTTCCCGGGGAAAACCGCTCCAGCCTCTCCTGCCGGGGAGCCGCGCTCTCCCCCCGGCCCACCAGCTGTTCACCCACTCCCCTCGGTAGCCAAGACCCACTGAAAATATGGCGCCCTCGAACGTCGCTCCTCGGTCCCCTTGGGGAATCCCGAAATGCCGGTGTCCGGGACCCCCGGCTCCCGACGGGGGCGAAATTTCAGCTCCTGGAGCCAAGGAAGGAGAGGCGCCCCTGGTCCAGTGCGAGGCCAGCGGTGGCAGTGAATCCCAATCCTCCCTTCGCTCTTGGTCCCCCAGCTTCAAGCAGTTTGCTAGTGGCGAGATTGCCAAGTAAAACAGAATCGTGGAATCGGCAGGTCTGAGAGTCCGGGACTGGGAAAGGAGCTCCGCACCGGCCGGCTCTCTTTGCCCGGAGCCCGGCCGGAGACTTGTTTGCAAAGTGGCGCTGGAGTCGGGGCGACCAGTGCTGGAACGAAGCCGCTCCGCCCGCGCCAACTCTCCCCGCGCGGGGGCCCGGCCGGGGCCGAGGGGACACTCCAGACAGGCGGGGCCGCTTTTCAAAGCCCAGTTACCGGAAACCCAGGGGGAGCCCCGCAGGGGACCAGCTGCCCACGGCTAGGAATCCGCTCTCGGGAGCGGGCTGCGAGGCTATTTGCAAACCGCCGCGCTCGGGTCCAGTGCAGTGAAACATACATGTGCAATAGACAGGTGCATTAATTTCATTTTATTTTTATTTTCCTGCAAAAAGCTCTCTAGAACATCAAATCTGGGAGCTTTGCGAGGTTTTTTTCTGCATTGGCATCACTCACGAGATGCAAAAGGAAGGGGAAAACCACCCACATTTTCCTTCTGTAAAGGGGAGGGAAAAGACACGAGAAATTCATGCAATGTGCATGCAGCTGGAGGAAGAGGAAAACCCGAGTGAGCCGTGCGCCTTACCGGGGAATGCATTTACTGTCTCACTGCAGAGCGCCTGCCTCGGAGTGCAGCCGGCGTACCCCAGCGCGCCCAGCGACCGCTCCGCTCCCGAAGCCGCCCCAGCCGCTGCCGCCGCCGCTGGCTCCAGGCGCGGAACAAGAGCCGAGGGCGAGCGCGAGCGCACGGCCCGGGAGCGCCGGGAGGGCAGGAAGCGCGTCATCACTCGGGGACGGCGCGGCCCCGCGCGGCTCGGGTTCGGCTGCCGCGCAGCGCGGCACCGAGGTTGGGCAGGCACGGGCTCCACCGGGCATCTCTTTGGTCTCTAGCCAGTGTCCGGTGCTGAGAGGTTTCGGGGGCAAAGGGGGCCGCCGGCCGAACTGTCGCAGAGCTCGAGTCTGCTGTGTAAAGAGAGAGGGAATGCACCGTCTTGGGGAATGGGGTCCCTGGGTCCGCAGAGCGCTTCCCCAAACCGCTGGCCCGCCGCGGAGGGGAAGCGAGGTGAGGTTCCGACCCATGGAACCTGGTGGGCTCTGGGGTCCTATTGCGATGCTGTCGGTGGGAACCCCGAGCAGGATTTCCCTCTCTGTAAGTGTCGCACACGCCTACACCAAAACCCACCAGGTCAGAGGTCATTTAGGGATTTAGACAACGGCTTTTAGGGATGAGGGGGCGTAATCTATTAAATTCAGCAGAGGAAAATTTTTCTCCTGCCTACTGTGCCCTTAAAGTCAATGATATACCTTTGCAATTTACACAGCCATTAGGAGATGTAAGATGACCTGAAACAATGAGAAGTTTTGGAGGACAGGAGACATCACAAAACACTATGTACTTATATGATGTCATTTTTGAAAATTGGTATGTGGAGAGGTAGAAAAGACTGGACACAGAAACCAAGATGTTAACTAGGGCTCGGTAATTGGAGTAGTGGGTGATTTTTCTTTGTCTGCTTGGTTCTAGTTTGTGATTTTTCTGTAAGGGACACGTGAAAGTGAAGTCGCTCAGTCGTGTCGGACTCTTTGCGACCCCACTGTAGCCTACCAGGATCCTCGGTCCATGGGATTTTCCAGGCATGAGTACTGGAGTGGGTTGCTATTTCCTTCTCCAAAGGACACACATAACTTTTGTAATTACAAATAAAATGTTTTTAATAAGAAAAGACCTTGCATTTTTCTCCACCCCAATATAAAATAACCAGGATTAATTCCTTTTCCCAAAAAACAGGTAGCAAATCTCTTTAATTACTCCTAACTGAAACTACTGCAACTTTTTACTGTTTCTCAGAGCATGAAGCTTCTGCCTTTATGAACTGGAGATTATGTAAATTGATCTGTCTTGATGAAGTCTATTGAACATTGGATAAGGCTGGATACTCTACAAGGAAAAAAAAGCATGTTCTTGTCAGGGTTGATGGACTTGACTATGACCACATGTTTATAACAGAGAACAGCTTTGTAACTTATTTCAGAGAATACACTTTATAAATCAAAAAGCACAGTTAGAGAACCAATGAACTGGTTACTTTAGAAAGTTCTCAGAGTTACACTGAACAGTTTCTAACTGCACAGGAAAAAATGGTTCTGTTCACCACACTTTAAATTGTAAACATTTCCCAGCCTAACAATAACTGGTGGTGGCAAGAAGCCACCTCGGGACGGTTAAAAAAGTAAATGTTTATTGATTTTTGTAAGAGATTGGTAATAAGGTCATTAAGTTAATGCCACCTAAATTGTCCCTTGGTTTACAGACCATATTTTTATAGCTCAAATGACAAGTTTGTGTAAGAGGCTCTTCCAAGACAAAGAAAAATTGACTACAACTAAAGCCATTTTCCTCTTCTGCTTAGTTGTTAGTTCATGGGTCCCAGTGACTTCTTGTCAAACATCTCAAAACTAGATTTTTCCCCAACTTGGATTTAAAGATTTTCTATTATTTAATTCACCATTCTCAAAATATCCCATGTTCTTCCTCTGCCTGCCAGTGAGAAGCTGTTGAATTTTAGAAAGTAATAGCAAAGTTCTTTCTTATACCTCTGTATCTAAAAGGGTGTGACACTTAGTAGATACACAATAAATACTTGTTCCATGAAAATAGCATATTTGTTCACTGTCTACTTGACTAGTTCCTGAGATATTTGAAGAGTCATCTCTCCTGCTAGACTATCAATGCAATCCTGGGATACCAACATCTTGTAGAGTGATGTATAGCATTAGTTTAGTCCAGTAATTTCACTCATTTCAAAATAGCAGCTAAGTCTGAGACATTCAGAGGAGAGAGGTGCAGGTGTCTGAATATCTATGCATTATGTGTTCAATTAGCCTATTTTGTGGCTCTCAGATCAGTCAGACGCTTTCCCCCAATGAGAATATCAGTGTAGAATTCTTTGCTTTAGTCTGAGCTTCTAACCAACTGACTTTGAACACTTCACCTATTTTTATGATGTCTCAGTTTCTCTAACCTCTCTTAATAACCTCAAAGCCATTTATTGTTTCTTTAGAAAAACCAGCTCTACCCATTATAATTATTAATAGTTTGTTTTTCAACAGTTTTCCAAATAAAAGTAAAATAGATTTTACCGGTAACCTACAGTAACTGCTCTGAGATTGAGACACCTTCTGTAGACCTTCAATTCAGTCACTCAGTAGTGTCCAGTTCTTTCTGACCCCATGAACCGCAGGACACCAGGCCTACCTGTCCATCACCAACTCCGGGAGTTTACCCAAATTCATGTCCATTGAGTCTGTGATGCCATCTAACCATCTCATCCTCTGCCATCCCCTTCTCCTCCTGCCTTCAGTCTGCCAACATCAGGGTCTTTTCAAATGAGTCAGCTGTTCCCATCCGGTGGCCAAAATATTGGGGTTTCAGCTTCAACATCAGTCCTTCCAATGAACACCCAGGACTGATCTCCTTTAGGATGGACTAGTTGGATCTCCTTGCAGCCCAAGGGACTCACAAGAGTCTTCTCCAACCCCACAGTTCAAAAGCATCGATTCTTCAGTGCTCAGCTTTCTTTATAGTCCAACTCTCACATCCATACATGACTACTGGAAATACCATAGCCTTGACTAGATGGACCTTTGTTGACAAAGTAATGTCTCTGCTTTTTAATATGCTGTCTAGGTTGCTGTCTAACTTTCCTTCCAAGGAGTTCAGTTCAATTCAGTTCAGTCGCTCAGTCATGTTCCACTCTTTGCGATGCCATGAATCACAGCACACTAGGCCTCTCTGTCCATCACCATCTCCCGAAGTTCACTCAGACTCACATCCATCGAGTCCATGATGCCATCGAGCCATCTCATCCTCGGTCATCCCCTTCTCCTCCCAGCATCAGAGTCTTTTCCAGTGAGTCAACTCTTCGCATGAGGTGGCCAAAGTACTGGAGTTTCAGCTTTAGCAGCATTCCTTCCAAAGAAATCCCAGGGCTGATCTCTTTCAGAATGGACTGGCTGGATCTCCTTGCAGTCCAAAGGACTCTCAAGAGTCTTCTCCAATACCACAGTTCAAAAGCATCAATTCTTTGGCGCTCAGCCTTCTTCACAGTCCAACTCTCACATCCATACATGACCACAGGAAAAACCATACCCTTGACTAGATGGACCTTAGTCGGCAAAGTAATGTCTCTGCTTTTCAATGTGCTACCTAGGTTGGTCATAACTTTTCTTCCAAGGAGTAAGCGTCTTTGAATTTCATGGCTACAGTCATCATCTGCAGTGATTTTGGAGCCCCCAATAAAAGTCTGACACCGTTTCCACTGTTTCCCCATCTATTTGCCATGAAGTGATGGGACCGGATGCCATGATCTTCGTTTTCTGAATGTTGAGCTTTAAGTCAACTTTTTCACTCTCCTCTTTCACTTTCATCAAGTGGCTTTTTAGCTCCTCTTCACTTTCTGCCATAAGGGTGGTGTCATCTGCATATCTGAAGTTATTGATATTTCTCCCGGCAATCTTGATTCCAGCTTGTGCTTCTTCCAGCCCAGCGTTTCTCATGATGTACTCTGCATATAAATTAAATAAGCTTTTACAATGCATCAAAAATGATGGTTTTTCCTACCAATCCTAGGCACAAAGGCTTAGCTGCAGTCCTTGTAGCCCAATGTTCTGTTGTCCAGAGCAGCTCAAAATAGACACCTTAGGATATCAGCTTGGCATCATTGTGTGTTCATTTAAATCTTAGCAAGCAACTACAATGCAGAAGTGCTAATGAGCTGGTACAAATGTCATTTGTCTCACCGTTTTGAATATATTTTTACTTCCTGTCAACCAGATCCATCTCCTGAAGCTTCCTCAGGTTAAGAAGATTTAATTGTTTTCATTTTGCCTTGAAAGTGATTCCACTGAGTTTTATCAAACTTTCAGCATTATATGAACTCGGAATTTTCAGCATTAGAACCACCTTTGCAAAGACTGTAAAGCTGGCATTATACACAAATATGTGCAGGGTTAGGTTAGTGAGTCAGAAGGGGGCTAAAAAGAGAAGGAAATATCCATTCTGATGTTTTGTAATGCATCAGCTCTTAACATTATTCTTTAAGTATTTCCCCAGTGCAATATGAATAACACTAAAATTAAAAAAAAACCTCAAGCATCAACTCAATTAGTTTAATTTTTTCTACCCAAAGATAAAATAGAAACAAAAGGATAACATTTTATCTTCCTTCATATCAGAATATATGCAAAAACATCATTTTGGCCTCCTGTGAATTTAAAAGATTTCAATTTTTTTAATGTATTAATATGTGGGTCAGAACCACAAGGCCACCATGGAAATATAGGGCTCTTTACAATAAACAGTGGGATGAAATAGTACTTTAATATCATTTACCTCTCTAATTTCTCTCCATGCCATTCTAACTTTTATTAATAATCCTAGTTGTTATAGTGAGTGAGTGAAAGTCGCTCAGTCATGTCTGATTCTTTGCAACCCCATGGTCTATAGAGTTCATGGAATTCTCTAGGCCAGATTACTGGAGTGGATAGCCTTTCCCTTCTTCAGGGGATCTTCCCAACCCAAGGATCAAACCCAGGTCTCCCACATTGCAGGCGGATTCTTTACCAGCTGAGCCAACAGGGAAAGTAGCTGAGTACAAAGTTTCCGATACAGAAACTTTCTGCATTCACTGGGCTTCAATCATACTGATATATCTCCTTCTTCATTATCCATATCGCTTGGCACAGCTAAATAGAATTCTTAATTAACCATAAAGACAGTCAAAATTAAATAACACTTATTCAGAGGTTCCTTCTTTTATGCCTAAAATGAAAAATAAAGCATCAATGAAATTATGTTAAACGCTATCAATTTGATGATGACAAGTGTCTGACTCATCTTTTTATCTCCTGAGACCCAGTGCCCATAGCAGCAGGCACTGAATATATGTTTATTAAATAAATTTCTCTACCATAATTTAGATAAATTAACTCCTTCAGCTGAATGTGGCCCACAGATACCCAATTTACAACCAATAAATGACTAGGGCACTGAGTCTCCCGCATTGTAGGCAGACGCTTTACCGTCTGAGCTACCAGGGAAGCAAACAAATGTTCTAGACTAAGCTAATGAGGTCCAAGTCTATAAAAATGAATTTCTCTCCTTTTGCAATATCTGCATATGCTGTGCTGTGTGCTGTGCTCAGTCATGTCCAGTTCTTTGCAACACCATGTACTGTAGCTCTCCAGGCTCCCTTGTCCAAGGAATTTTCCAGGCAAGAATACTGGAGTGGGTTGCCATTTCCTCCTCCAGGGAATCTTGTCTTTTGCATTAGCAAGCAGATTCTTTACCACCGTGTCACCTAGGATCTTCTCTTTTAAAAATTATTTGAGGAACTTCCCTGGTGGTCGAGTGGCTAAAATTACTTCGAGCTCCCAATGCAGAGGACCTGAATTTGATGCCTGTTAGGAAACTAGATCCCACATGCCAAAACTAAAGATCCTACATGCCACAACTAGGACCCAGCACAGCCAAATAAATTAATTAATATTTTTTATTATTTGAATAGCCTTCCTTCCATCCTTGTCTCCCAGTCACCTATTTCCTCCTTCAGAGGCAATCATTTTACCAGTTACTGGGGTATCCTTTCAGGATGTACAAACATAAACATATTTCCCCTTTTCTCCATGAATTGTAGTATACTATTCTGTGACTTGCTTTCTTTTTTATTATTTATTGGTAGAATTTTTTTAAACATGGTATTATGAAAATCTTTGAACATCTACCAGAAGTAGAGAGCGTTATGTAAGAAACCCCATGTACTGCCACATCTAATTTCAACCATCTCAAGGTATTACCATTTGCTTTGTCTATTTTTTACTTGTATGTGTATATTTTATAACAAATCTCATACATTGTGTCATTTCATCTCTATTCCCTAAGTACCTTCTTCTCTCTAAATCCTATGAACATTTTCTTATATAAGTACAATGCCATTATCCCACATAATAAAATTAATTCCTTAGTATCATTTAGTGCCCAGCCTATACTCAGGCTTCCCCAGTTGTCTTTATTGTTTTTACATGTTTACTTAATTAACAGGACCTAGTGTATAGCGCATGGGACACTGCTCAATGTTATGTGGCAGCCTGGATGGGAGGGGAGTTTGGGGGATAATAGATACATGTATATGATTGGCTGAGTCCCTCACTGTTCACTGACACTGTCATAACATTGTTGACCTGCTATACTGCAACAAAATTACAAGTTTAAAGTCAATCAATAAATAATTTTTCATCTTCTTGCCTGTGCCAGGTCTTGCAGCACTCATGATCTTTGCTATGGCATGAAGGGTCTCTTAGTTGCAGTGTGTGGGACCTAGTTCCCTAACCAGGGATCAAACTGCACTCCCTGCATTGGGAGCGAGGAGTCTTACCCACTGGACCACCAGGGAAGTCCCACCCTAACTGTTAAAATGACAAATACTAGATTTATTCTCTGTGTTTGTTAGGCCTCCTTTCATCTTGACATCTAAAGTAATCCATCCTTATTTTTCTGGTGGTACTGACTTGAAGACAACTGTTTTCCATCCTGTAGAATGTTTCACACTCTGGATCTACCTGTTCTCCTTGTGCTGTTGCTTACTTTGTCCTCTATCTCCCTATTCCTTGTAAATTGGAAGTTGTTTCTCTCAACTTAATTAGGTTCTGATTGAAATTTGGGGTAAGCAGATTTCATAGCTGGTACTGCGTATCTCCTGCAATGCAGGAGACACAGGAGACTCAGGTTCATTCCCCAGGTTGGGAAGATCTCCTGGAGGATGAAAAATGGCAACCTACCCTAGTATTCTTGCCTGGGAAATCACAAGGACAGAGGTGCCTGGCGAGCTCTAGTCCATAGGTTTGCAAAGAGTCAAACATGACTGAGTGACTAAACACACACGCTGCATGTCTCATATCACACCTCATGAGGGGACACCTAACGGTAAGCTGTCCAAATTTCAGTGAAACTGAGATTGACCAGTGGGTTCAGTACGTGCCATCCTGATGTTTTTGTAAATTTCCCACAAGCCTTTTATCAAGATGTTTCATCATTGATGACTGTTGCCTGTATCAGTGATTCATTAAGGGCTATAAAATGGGAGTATTCTAGCAGTACTGTGTGGTGACAAGCACCTTCTTTACCTGAACGGATTCACAAGATCTTAGAATTCATTGTGAACTGGAAAATTGACAACCAAGTTCATGGAAATACATCATCCCAAGAATTAGCATTAAGAAGTTTCTAAATCTTTCTCAATTCCATTCAAGTGAAAATTAAAAACCTATAGCTTCAAAATCTTTGTTTTTAAGGTTTAAAACATCTAGATCCATTTGAGAGGAGCAGATCTTATCACTTGGGTGGGGGGTGTTCTGCAGTTATATAACATTATAAATATAATCTACTGGGAATGTCTCCCATATGCACTAGACAGCCCAACATATCTATAGAAAGAATATTCTCACTCAATATGAAATTAATTATAGAATTATTCCCTTTATAGAATGCTAGAAAGATGAAAACAATCCTCTCCGGAGAGGAAATCTCCAGGGAGATGAATATTTCCAGAATTGCAGATAAGAGCCAGCAGAGAACTAACGTGTGGCTTCGAGCCAGAGAAAGGGAGGATGTTCAAGCATTGGGCATTTCTCTAAAACGAGGGGCTGTCTCTTGTCCACACTTAGACTCAGTAGGCTTCTCACTCAAATGCCTACGCCCTGCTCCAAGAGATTCAGATTGGCTAAGTTTCTTCCTTTAAAAGCATCCCAGGAGAAAATGATGCAGTGGTTCAGCACCTTAGCGGCCTTTTCATAGTGTAACTGTTAGATCAACATGATGTGTGTCCTAAAATGAAGTCAAAGTGTTAGTAGCTCGGTCATGTCTGACTCTTTGTGAACCCTTGGACTGTAGCCCACCAAATTCCCCTGTCCATGGAGTTTTCCAGGCAAGAAAACTGAAGTGGGTCGCCATTCCCTTCTCCAGGTAGTCTTTCTGAACCAGAGATCGTACCCAGGTTCCCTGCATTGCAGGCAGATTCTGTGCCATCTGAGCCACTGGGGAAGCCCGGTATCCTACCCTATTGTAAAGCTGAAAATGTAAAGATCTCTTTAAAAAGAAAAGAAAGAAAAGAGGGGGAAAAAAGGAAAGAAAACAAGGCAGTGGGTCCAGAGACCATGCAGTGGGCCCAGAGATAACATTTAGAGAAAAAACCCACAGTAAGTACTGAGGGTTCTGGATCTCACACCTGTACACATTTGCCATTGTCTAGTACACCTGGCACCCCACTCCAGTATTCTTGCCTGGAAAATCCCATGGACGGAGGAGCCTGGTAGGCTGAAACCCATGAGGCCGTTAAGAGTCGGACACAACTGAGTGACTTAACTTTGACTTTTCACTTTCTTGCATTGGAGAAGGAAATGGCAACCCACTCCAGTATTCTTGCCTGGAGAATGCCAGGGATGGAGAGCCTGGTGGGCTGCCGTCTATGGGGTCGCACAGAGCTGGACACGACTGAAGTGACTTAGCAGCAGCAGCAGTACACCTGGGAAGGACTGGGGGCAGGAAGAGAAGGGGATGACAGAGGATGAGATGGCTGGATGGCATCACCGACTCAATGGACATGGGTTTGGGTGGACTCCAGGAGTTGGTGATGGACAAAGAGGTCGGGCATGCTGCAGTTCTTGGGGTCGCAAAGAGTTGGACACGACTGAGCGACTGAACTGAACTGAACTGAGTACACCTGATGATGGGAAAGATTGAGGGCAGGAGGAGAAGGAGATGACAGAGAAGGAGATGGCTGGATGGCATCACTGACTCGATGGATGTGCATTTGGGTGGACTCCAGGAGTTGGTGATGGACAGGGAGGCCTGGTGTGCTGCAGTTCATGGGGTTGCAAACAGTTGGAGACGACTGAGCGGCTGGACTGAACTGAACTGAGTAGAGCTGCTTCACTGTAACACTGTCTCTAAAGTGTTTCCTCAAGAACTATATCCACTGCACTACATTGGGAAGATACACACATTCCCCATACTCCTCGTGCAAGTTCAGCAGGGCCCTTTCATCGGTGCCCAGCAGTATACCCTGCAGTTGTGGCTGTGCCAAACAGGACTCTGCTTGCCATTGAGCTGAGTGTGTCCTGCAACGATTACTTTTCCTCCGCATGCCCTCGCACCCCTTCTGCCATTATTTCTGTGCACGAGAAGTTTTGACCTCCAATGGCTGATAAAAATGTGTCAGTGATAGTGCAAGATCCATCATGGATGAGCAATGTGAGAGTAAGACCTTAAGCTGTCGACAGGCTCCAGGCCTCCTAGGAAGCAGCCAAAGAGCGTAAAGAGCAGTGGGCAATTACAGGTTGGTGAAGGGAGATTTTCTGGAGGGAGAAAGGTAGTAAGGTATATAGCAGCAGGGTGGATGGGCCAACAAGAAACCAGGAGGGGAGGCCTGAGACTTCAGAGGAGGTTGGAAGAGAAGTGAAGAGCACCTACTGGTGCAAAAGTTTGGAGACATCCATCTCCCCAGAGACTAGTGATGGCCTCATTCATCACTGAGTTCGTGAGGCAACCTCACCCTAGTCTCTCCCCCTGCAAATCCCCACAATACAGCTTAGTTTTGTGTTGGGCTTTGAGCTGGATAATGAACCACTTAAGAATGGAGAAACACCAAAGTGTAAGAGATGTGTGTGAGTGTGCCCATGCTCTCTGCAGAGACACTGAAGGGGCTGCTGCTGCTGCTAAGTCGCTGCAGTCGTGTCCGACTCTGTGCAATTCCAGAGACGGCAGCCCACCAGGCTCCGCTGTCCCTGGGATTCTCCAGGCAAGAATGCTGGAGTAGGGTGCCATTTCCTTCTCCAATGCATGAAAGTGAAAAGTGAGAGTGAAGTTGCTCAGTAAGTGTCTGACTCTTCATGACCCCATGGACTGCAGCCTACCAGGCTCCTCCGTCCATGGGATTTTCCAGGCAAGAGTACTGGAGTGGATTGCCACTGCCTTCTCCCTGAAGGGGCTATGATAACCGAAAAAAGCCACGGTGGAGGGCTGGAGAGAAACACTGTACAGAATAGAATATTTTTGTTTCAAGAGTGTGTTAAGGAACTCAGGTTCTAGGGAAGTGAGCTAAGAGTAGAAGAACCACTAGAAGGACTCAGCCACAAAGAACTAGGAGAGTGTCCCAGTTCAGAAGAGTCAAGGGGCAGAGATGTTGAAAAAGAAAAACAGAGGCCTGAGGTTAGGAGGAAGCTAAGCTCCAGTCTACTTGAGTAGGTCTGAGTAGGACGTGATATGGAATGGATGGGATGCTTGGGTTCCCTCGATGTATGTATGCTTCAGAAAGCAAAGCACAACAAAATAGATGTTTTAATACATCAAAACCCTTCATTATTAAGAACATTATTAACGAGTCACTCAAGTAGACGTACTTGAAAGTATCTAGTGCTATACTAGGCACATGGAAATCCCCTAGTAACTGTTTTTTAGTGAATAAACAAATAATAGGGCTTCACTGATGCAATGGATATGAGCTTGAGCAAACTCTGGGAGATAGTGAAGGACAGGGAAGCCTGGCATGCTGCAGTCCATAGGGTCTCAAAGAGCTGGACACGACTTAGCGACTGAACAACAAAACAACAGGTGAGGCTCAAGCCAAATGATGCTTCACATCAAACAAAGTAAATGGACTCTTTGTAGCACAGACAACTCTAGCGCCATCCCACCGTCCACATCCCTGCTCTGGTTTTCCTTGTAGCACTGCACTTGACTCACATTCACATCTCTGTCTTGTCTACCAGATCAAGCTTCCTGATGACTTGGCTCCTGAGGAGCCATATCTTAGTCATCTCCAAGCCCTCAGTTCTTACAAGGTCACTTAGGACAGAGTAAGTGCTGGCAAATACCTGTTGAATGAGTGGCTTCAGGAATGAACAGGTAGTTACTTATCAAAAGACTCAGATCTTTAATACTGACTTGGTCCTATGTCACCTAAGCTGCCCTTTCTGTTACCCTCTCAATGTACCTTACATATTTGTAGAAGTACCTTACATGGATGGAAAAAAAAATGAACTGGAAAGTTCTAGAAGAAAAAGAAACCCTTAGCAAGTCATGCTGTCATTTGGAAGCCAGTGAGCACTGCCACAGACTACAGTTATGGTTTACCAAATAAACTCAGCAGAGGCTACATAGCACCAGTGTGGTCTGGTCTTGACTTTGGTTTTCTACTTTTATGTTCTTTGGTGTTTTGGGGGAAATGATTCAAGAACTATTTCTCATTTCCACAAAATGAGCATAGCTGGGGTGGGTCATTTCTTCAGGAGAGATGGCGGCCTCCCACATGACCACAAACAGTCTGGCAAGTGATAAAATGTGAAATTACTTGTAAGCTGAGGGCAGTCATTTCTAGACCCATTTCTTGACTGACAGTTGTTTAGGTTAAAACCAAAGGTATTCATCTGACTTTAATTCTTCTGGTGAGGACCTATTTTGAGGGTTCTGCTTTCTAACTTACCTGGATGTAGTCACAATTATATAAGATCAGTCCTGTCACAAGTAACCACTTCTAAAGGCAGGGAGTGGGAGGTTTACTGAGGAGGAAAATGAGGACGGAAATGGGAATCAGGAAACCTAGGTGACTCCTCGGCAGATATGTAAGCTTGGACATGTCCCTCCATTTTTCACATCAGAGTATTCTTACTTGGAAATGGAGCTGACGGGGTCCAATAATTCATAATTCCGCTTCCAGCTTTCTGTCATTTCTCCACACACCTGTAAAATAGACAATCAGTGCCATTCACTTAACACTTCATAGTCTGTTGCTTTGTACTGTGGTTAGTGTACACGGTCCTGCAATAAGAGTGTAAGCTCCTTAACGGCTGAGACGCATCTTTTATTTTGTGGCGGTTGCCCTGGTCATCCACTGAGGAACCTCTTCCCTCTGTTGCTGGAAGTGTTGTTGGCCAATAGCTCCTCTCTGAGACCCTCTCCACCCTTCCTAGTATGAGGGAAGTGTGTGTGAGTGGCCTTCGGGGTAAAGATAGCCAGTATCCAACAACTAGATGGTTGATGCGGGGGACCAACAATTGTGGCCAAGCGGGGGACAGCTCTGAAGAGCTGCCACAGAGCAGAGCATCCCTGGAGATCCCTGAGGTCTTTCTGTGACCAGCCTCTTCCTCCATTCGTCCTGCTGTCTTCACTCCCTCACAGGTGTGGTTAATAAGAGCGTTTCCTAGTTGACCTCCTTAAAAAAAAATGAACTGGAAAGTTCTAGAAGAAAAAGAAACCCTTAGCAAGTCATGCTGTCATTTGGAAGCCAGTGAGCACTGCCACAGACTACAGTTATGGTTTACCAAATAAACTCAGCAGAGGCTACATAGCACCAGTGTGGTCTGGTCTTGACTTTGGTTTTCTACTTTTATGTTCTTTGGTGTTTTGGGGGAAATGATTCAAGAACTATTTCTCATTTCCACAAAATGAGCATAGCTGGGGTGGGTCATTTCTTCAGGAGAGATGGCGGCCCCCCACATGACCACAAACAGTCTGGCAAGTGATAAAATGTGAAATTACTTGTAAGCTGAGGGCAGTCATTTCTAGACCCATTTCTTGACTGACAGTTGTTTAGGTTAAAACCAAAGGTATTCATCTGACTTTAATTCTTCTGGTGAGGACCTATTTTGAGGGTTCTGCTTTCTAACTTACCTGGATGTAGTCACAATTATATAAGATCAGTCCTGTCACAAGTAACCACTTCTAAAGGCAGGGAGTGGGAGGTTTACTGAGGAGGAAAATGAGGACGGAAATGGGAATCAGGAAACCTAGGTGACTCCTCGGCAGATATGTAAGCTTGGACATGTCCCTCCATTTTTCACATCAGAGTATTCTTACTTGGAAATGGAGCTGACGGGGTCCAATAATTCATAATTCCGCTTCCAGCTTTCTGTCATTTCTCCACACACCTGTAAAATAGACAATCAGTGCCATTCACTTAACACTTCATAGTCTGTTGCTTTGTACTGTGGTTAGTGTACACGGTCCTGCAATAAGAGTGTAAGCTCCTTAACGGCTGAGACGCATCTTTTATTTTGTGGCGGTTGCCCTGGTCATCCACTGAGGAACCTCTTCCCTCTGTTGCTGGAAGTGTTGTTGGCCAATAGCTCCTCTCTGAGACCCTCTCCACCCTTCCTAGTATGAGGGAAGTGTGTGTGAGTGGCCTTCGGGGTAAAGATAGCCAGTATCCAACAACTAGATGGTTGATGCGGGGGACCACAATTGTGGCCAAGCGGGGGACAGCTCTGAAGAGCTGCCACAGAGCAGAGCATCCCTGGAGATCCCTGAGGTCTTTCTGTGACCAGCCTCTTCCTCCATTCGTCCTGCTGTCTTCACTCCCTCACAGGTGTGGTTAATAAGAGCGTTTCCTAGTTGACCTCCTGCGCAGGAATCTGAGTCTCAGAGCCTGCTTTCTAGGGGCTGTAATTATGCGCCTGACTAGCTTCCCGTCTCCACCCATGTACCTACCTCGTCCCCTGTGTAAGGTGGGCTGAGATGAACTGGATTCCACAGGGGCCACAGCAGGTAGGAGAGAAACTCTGTTCTTTGTCTTCACGAGCGCTGAAACTCACTGTGTCTCTCGCAGGCTCCAAATCTCCACCAGCGAAGCCAAGAACAGACAAAATGCTCTCCATGGGCAAGGCACCCAGGAACGATTTGTTCCTGCTCTTCTCTTCTCTTGTGTATGTCTAATTCCTGGCAACAGCTAGAGTGGAGTAACTGGGTCCTATGTAACACAACTAAGACCAACAGAATATTTAAAAGTTGGCCAGTCTCCTTGTGTTTCTAAAGCCAGAGAGAAAAAAAACCCTGGTTTTCAAGTTGCTTCCTCTCCCAAATGAAAACCAGGAGGAAACTGATCACACAGGGATGGTCTGGCATCCATCAGCATAGATGGTGTCAAGGTGTTTAGCGAAGCTTGCTGCTCCCTTCCATAATAAAGGGAAAAATTGCTTTAGGCAACTCCTCTCCTCTCCACATATTCTAATGCATTTACTTGGTTGCTTTTATGAGCAAGCTGTGTCATTTTTAACCAGGTTAATTACAGAACCTACACACACAGCCACATGCACACATCGTGGTCTGTGGAACCAACTGACTGTGCTTTATCATCTTGTGTTCACATAAACCTTTCAAAAGGATACTTGCTTCTAATATGCAATGTCATTTCCTTTCTGCTGTATGCTTTTCTTGGATAGCCAGGAGTATCTGTGCCTCATTTTTCCCCTTGCTTTTTTGGTTGAATCTCAGACATTTGATATGATTTATAGAAGCACAGTCCTTTGAAAGGATAAGACAACGAACCGCAGATTTGGGGCATATTTAAATAATTCAGACATTGTTGGAGACATTGCGATTCCAAGAGGAAAGGAGAACAGTCGACACCAGAAAATTTCCTGCTGGAATTCTGCCAAAGAATAGCTGGCCGTCCTGGGGAGGTCCGTCATTATGGGACTTTGCTGTTTGTAAATTTAATAAACGGCTCACATCTGCTTATAATATTATGGAAGTCTCTGCTAGCAGTGCTTCTTCCATAAAGCACATGGTTTGTTTTACAAATCGATCAATGCTTTCTGTTTGTGGGATTTGTCAGGGTGGACAGTGGAAACGCAACACCTGTATTTACACGAAAGCATCCCACTTGTGTCTGAATCGCAGTGTGACCCCAATAGAACCATCTAGTCCTTCCCCAGCACATATAACCTAGGCCTGGGGAGGGACTCGAGGGGGATTCATCCAGAGTTAGTGACAGAGTTAGGGTTCAGGGGTTCAGAAGGTGTCAAAACCCTCCCTCCCTCCTTCTATCTCCTTCATTCCTTCTTTTTTTAATGTTTATTTTTATTTATTTATTTATTTGGCTGCGCAAGGTCTTAGTTGTGGCAGGCAGAATCCTTCATGTGCAGCATGAGGGACCTTTAGCTGTGACATGCCAACTCTCAGTTCTGGCATGTGGGAATCTAGTTTCCTGACCAGGGATCAAACCTGAACCCCCAGCTTGGGATTGCAGAGTCTCAGCCTCTGGGTCCCCAGGGAAGTCTCTTCTTTCTTGCTTCTTTTTGCGTGGCCGCAGGTGCTTCTCCCCATTCAGGACACATTCACAGCATCCTTGATCTGAGCGCAGTCCCCCTCATATCTGATCCCCATGCACTGCATCCTCCCCTCCAATCAGGCCACCCCTCTGATGTGTTTCACATGCCTCTTTTTCATTTTTATGAATCTTAAAAGTGTCTGTTTCTCCTCCCCCAGACACTGTGCTTTGAGGCCTCCCATGTTGTTCCATGTGTGTTATGCGTGTGTCCTATCTATGAGAACTCTGCTGGCCCCTGCCATTCTGTCCCACCGTGGTTCTGCAACCCCATGTCTGGACTCCCTTGTGCTCTTTCAAGCAAAAGACATATTCCCTCCCCTCTTTTAGAAAACTTATAAGGCACAACAAATCCAACGAATATAAGTGATTTAGCAGTGGCTTCAGTAACCTTTCACCTCTAGATAAATTACTAGTACGATTTAATACAATACAGACGGAAAGTGTTCAAAAACTGTTTTATGCAATCAAAATGGGCAGAATGTTCTGAAAATGTTTTCCCAGCACTAACTTCCGTTCTCAGGAGACAAATATCTTCATTGTTAAAAAGAAAGAAAAGAACTTTGGCAGGAGTACAGGGGGGAACTGGACCATTTTTCTGAAAGACATTTCTGCAATATGTATTAAAGGCTTTGATCCACTAATTACATCTCTAGGAATTTATCACAAGGTAATAATAAGGAGTAGGTGCAAAGATTCATCAAAGAATGTTAGCTGAAGTATTATTTATAATTGTGAAAAAACTGGAATCCATCTCAGTGTACCACAATAAAGGATAATTTATTCTACTAATTAATACATTCTACTAATGAATTCATTCAACGCATGTTTATTGAGTTCCTGCTGTGTGGTAGGCATGGTGCTAAAGTTTGGGCATATAGGATGATCAGAATAAACAGGGTCCCAGGGGCTTCCCTGGGCTTCTCCATTGGCTCAGTGGTAAAGAATTCACGTGCAGTGTGGGAGACGCAGAAAATGCGGCTTCAGTCCCTAGGTAGGGAAGATTCCCCCAGAGGAGGAAATGGCAACCCACTTCAGTATTCTTGCCTGGAAAAACTCCCATGGACAGAGGAGCCTGGCAGGCTAGAGTCCATGGGCTCGAAAAGAGTCAGACACAACTGAGTTTAAAACCAAGTTTAAGCACAAGTATGAGCAGGGACTTCCCTGGTTGTCCACTGGATAAGACAGTGAACTCCTAATGCAGGTGCGCCGCTTCAGTCTCTGGCCAGGGAACTTAAATGCCATGTATCTCAACTGAGCTCATGCATGGCCCACGCATCTCAAGTAGATAGCCTACATGCCACAAGAAAGAGCCTGCCTGCCCCAGTGGAAATTCAGCACAGCCAAAACAATAAAAAATAAGGTCCCATTCTAGAAAACAGTGAGCCATTCAACCCGATGCACTGAAAACATTCATGATAGAGTAAATGACAAGAGCAGGCTGAAAGAAAAAACATTATTATTAAAATGTGCAGTGTGTATTTTCAGATTTATTATTGCAGAATGTTATTTTTAAAAAGCAAAGGTATTCCAATATGTTAAATACAAAATAACAGATGTGATTTAAAAAAAAAATTACTTCAGCACCTGGTCAGCAGAGCAGCCAGACACACCCTTGGAGGGAGTGACGACCCCCAGAGGCTCTTGTCCCTGGGGCAGGTTAGCACGACTCCATCATTATGAGTTAAATAACCCTTGGTCTGCTGAGCTGGGGGCTGGGAGGTCTGAGTTCCACTTGGACATCATGAGGGCAAAGACAGGCTTCCATCTGCTCATGACTCGGTTTCTTACCTGTAAAATGAAGGTGCTGGACTTGGAGGTCCCCTCTAGTCCCCTTCAATCTGAAGTTTTTCCTTCCTCCTGATTGTCTTCCACATGCTATCATTTTCTTATTTTTTTCCCCCCTGTTTTGTGACATTGGTGTTTTTTCAGCTCTGAGTGACTGAATTGGGTCACTGCTCCGGAAATCCAATTGTCAGCGTGTCACCTGTGGAAATGACTGGAAATACATGATTGCCCGTACTGAGAGCAGCATAGCTGGGCTGCACCCGTATGTCCTTAGGGCTTTCTTCTCCGAATTGCATGTGTCGCTGATAAAAGTTAAAACTGCTTCTGTGGTCACATACCAAAGAATCGAGATTTTATATCTCATATACTCTTCTTATTAAAAATGTTTACTTATACAGCTAATTTTCTTCTAAAACTAGATTTAATTTTTTTTTCCTTCTCATTTTAGAATTTGCAGGTCAAGTGTTGCTTCACGGTAAGAACATAGTATTCCATCAAAACCTAGGGACACATTTACCATCTTTTTTATAATACAGTTATTTTGAAATACCCTCTCTGATGGCTACTGTGCAATGATTATATTTTGAACTGTGAAAAATCGGACATAGTTGCGTTTTAGGAGACGGATAGTATTAGGAGGGTTTGGAGCAATTGACAGATCTGCTGGAAATGTCTGATGGGCACTTGTCAGGGTGACATTTCACACTCTGCCTTGCTGTCCACCCTTTGCCTAGTATTTCTAGACATCCTTCCATTCATAATTTTAACAAATACAGTATCTGATGACACATATTATGTATAGTAACTCAATTTTTCTTAAACTTTGACAGTCAAAGCAACATATTATGCTCATTAAAAACATAGATTCCTGGGGGCTTCCCTGGTAGTCTTGTGGTTAACACTTCTCACTCCCAATGTAGGGGATATGTGTTCCGTCCCTGGTCAGGGAACTAGACTCACAAGTAAAGATCCCGGGTGCCACAACTAAGACCCAGGCAGCCAAATAAATAAATGAATATTAAAAACATAGGTTACTGGACTCAATCTTAGACCTACCAAATCCTAAATTTGAATCTCAGGCTGAGGCCTTGAGATCTGAATTTGCCTCCCCACTCCACGTGACTTAGTGTACTTGAGTACACTAAAACTTAAGAACCCCTGAACATTATCATTTTATAATTAAAATTAGCCACTCTCGAGTATTTTATCTTCTCACTTATAATCCCATGTTTCCTGTTGTCTCATATGTCATAATTCCTGAGACTTATCCTTGAAACAGTTTCCACAACTACTCTTTTCTTTTGGAAAAATTGGCCATTAACTTCCTCTGTTTGTGGCTGTAACTAGCTTTATCCAGGAAGATCCCAGGACAGGATCTCATTTCTATCCATTGTTACTATTTGGAATTGATTTTAAAGACGCTAAGATCCTTTGACTATGTAGATCACAATAAACTGTGGAAAATTCTTCAAGAGATGGGAATACCATTCCACCTGACCTGCCTCTTGAGAAACCTATATGCAGGTCAGGAAGCAACAGTTAGAACTGGATATGGAACAACAGACTGGTTCCAAATAGGAAAAGGAGTACGTTAAGGCTGTATATTGTCACCCTGCTTATTTAACTTACATGCAGAGTACATCATGAGAAACGCTGGGCTGGGAGAAACACGAGCTGGAATCAAGATTGCCGGGAGAAATATCAATAACCTCAGATATGCAGATGACACCACCCTTATGGCAGAAAGTGAAGAGGAACTAAAAAGCCTTTTGATGAAAGTGAAAGAGGAGAGTGAAAAAGTTGGCTTAAGGCTCAACATTCAGAAAATGAAGATCATGACATCTGGTCCCATCACTTCATGGGAAATAGATGGGAAAATAGGGGAAACAGTGTCAGATTTTATTTTGGGAGGCTCCAAAATCACTTCAGATGGTGACTGCAACCATGAAATTCAAAGATGCTTACTCCTTGGAAGAAAAGTTATGACCAACCTAGATAGCATGTTGAAAAGCAGAGACATTACTTTGTCAACAAAGGCCCATCTAGTCAAGACTATGTTTTTTTCAGTGGTCATGTGTGAATGTGAGAGTTGGACTGTGAAGAAAGCTGAACACCAAAGAATTGATGCTTTTGAACTGTGGTGTTGGAGAAGACTCTTGAGAGTCCCTTGGACTGCAAGGAGATCCAGCCAGTCCATTCTGAAGATCAGCCCTGAGATTTCTTTGGAAGGACTGATGCTAAAGCTGAAACTCCAGTACTTTGGCCACCTCATGAGAAGAGTTGACTCGTTGGAAAAGACTTTGATGCTGGGAGGGATTGAGGGCAGGAGGAGAAGGGGACGACCGAGGATGAGATGGCTGGATGGCGTCACTGACTCGATGGACGTGAGTCTGAGTGAACTCCAGGAGATGGTGATGGACAGGGAGGCCTGGTGTGCTGCGATTCATGGGTGTCGCAAAGAGTCGGACACGACTGAGTGACTGAACTGAACTGAACTGAAAGTCCTTATGAAGACAGCTGACTTTGTTCGGTTATAGGTTCTGGGATTAGAATGTATTTTTTATGTCAAAGAGAAAGAAAATAATTCTTTTCTTCATTTCTACTCAAGTGCTCCTCCAGTATATTCCAGAAGTTTTAACCCCAAGTGGGATTTAACTCCAGCCAACACCAGCCTGCTTAGATTTTATCTATGGAAAGAAAGTAGAAGAGAGGAAAGACAGCAACAAGACCTCAAACCAAAGAACAAATTTTAAAATTACTCTTTCAAAACACAAATAATTAAGAAAAAATTACAAAAAAAAAACCCTTATAAAAGATTCCATATTTCTATCTCCCTTCTTCAGCCCTTCACCACAACCCCCTTCTCTTTAAAATAAAAAATAAAAACCCCTTAATGAAAACAAAATAATTAATGTAAAGTATTCCGGTCTTCCCCCCTCATTCCAATCTCCCAACTCCCTACTCTGGGAATGAGTTCAGCAGTTAGAACCTAGTGGTTAATTTTCTGACCGTATTTATGTCGTTTATTAGTCACATATTCAGGTGACTTTCTGTATTAGTTACCTACAGTTATGTAACAAGTCATCCCACGTTTGGTGGATTAAACTATAAATACTTATTATCTCACAGTCCCTGCAGGTTAGGAATCCAGAAGCAGCTGACCGGTGTGGTCTGGCTCAAGGCACCTCACGGGGTGGCGGCCAAGACGTCAGCCAATGCCTCGGGGCAGACACTGGGCTTGACTGCGGCTGGGGGTCTGCTTCCAGAGGGGTTCATTCACGGGCCTAGCAAGTCGGTGCTGGTTGTTGGCAGGAGGCCTCAGTTCCTTCCCACACTGCTATCTCCAAAAGACTGTGGGAGGGTCCAACGGCTGCTGGTTTCCCCCAGAGGGCACAATAGAAGCGTTTCCAGAGAAAGTGAAGGTAACATTAGGAACACAGAGATGCTTTGGAAGCTTTTCTCAAATTCTGGTTCTCTACTTTTTGTTCTGAGGTTGGTTAGTGTTCTTCTTTTTTCCCCTAACATTATACTAACAGTCATACTAGAATGCTGTTGAGGATATTTCTTTAAAAAGGAAAGTTAAGGAGACTTCCGTGGTGGTCCAGTGGTTAAGATGTTGCACTCCCAATGCATGGGGCAGCAGTTGGATCCCTGGTCAGAAAACTAAAATTCTGCACGCTGCACAGTGTGGCTTAAAAACATAAAAAGGAAAGTCATCTCTTTTTTGCCCCTATGGCAGAAGGCTGCTGGCAAGAGTGAAATTAAATTTTTTTTAGTTCTCCAGAGAAATATATTCACATGTAAAAATGCAAGTATATCAAGAATGCTAGAGTAGGTTGGGTTTCCCCGGTAGCTCACATGATAAAGAATCTGCCTACAACACAGACCTGAGTTCGATTCCTGGGTTGGGAAGAATTGGCAACCCACATCAATATTTTTGTGTGGAAAATGCCATGGACAGAGAGCCTGGTGGGCTGTAGTCTGTGGGGCTGCAAAGAGTTTTATACGACTGAATAACTAACACATTCAGAGTGAGTTGCCATTCTCTTCTCCAGAGCATCTTCCTGACCAGGAATTGAACCTGGGTCTCCTGCTTCGCAGGCATATTCTTTATTGTCTAAGCCAACAGGGAAGCCCCCACTCAGTATACCTGGGTTTGGTTAAATCATCTTCTAGGCTGGATATTTTGTTGTTCAAAATTGAGTAGTTGTGAGACCAGTTTTCTGAAGTCTTTTTGGAGTTGGAAGCCTAGGAGGCAGGTATTGTCATATTGGAAACATTTTGAAGTGGATCAGTACTATATCTATAAGCTTTCTTTGACTATGGGCATCGAAGCTTTTAATAAACTGTTTAGTTGAGAAATGACATAGGAGGAAACAAAACCCTGGACCAGAGCTCTACAGACTGGATTTCTAATCTGATGTGGCCCTGACACTCTGTATGACATCCTGGGCCTTGCTTCTCCCATAGGGATACATGGTTGATAATGGTTTTTTTCTTTCTACATTGAATAAGAGTAATAATATCAAAGTATCCCATTATTCCTGAATATCTTAGCCAAAGATTACGAGTGGACCTATTTAAACCTCTGGAGACAGATAAGGAGAAAGAAGCAGTGAAAAGAAAGTAAGAGAGTTTTATAAGGATGCTTTAGTCACCAGCTGTGAATGAGCAGCTAACTGTGGGAGATGAGACTATGGAAAGAGCCAAAGAAGCTCACTTTCCTCATACCAGCATGGTGATGACTACACACCATGAGGGGACAATCAGAAGGAATCATGTACAAAGCAGATGACACCACCCTTATGGCAGAAAGTGAAGAGGCACTAAAGAGCCTTTTGATGAAGTTGAAAGAGGAGACTGAAAAAGCTGTCTTAAAACTAAACATTCAGAAAATGAAGGTCATGGGATCCAGTCCCATCACTTCATGGCAAATAGATGGGGAAACAGTGGAAACAGTGAGAGACTTCATTTTTGGGGCTCCAAAATCACTGCAGATGGTGACTGCAGCCATGGAATTAAAAGACGCTTGCTCCTTGGGAAGAAAAGCTATGACAAACCTAGACAGCATATTTAAAAGCAGAGACATTACTTTGCTGACAAAGGCCTACCTAGTCAAAGCTGTTTTTCCAGTAATCATGTATGGGTGTGAGAGTTGGGCCATAAAGAAAGCTGAGCACTGAAGAACTGATGCATTTGAAGTATGGTATTGGAGAAGACTCTTGAGAGTCCCTTGGACAACAAGGAGATCCAACCAGTCCATCCTAAAGGAGATCAGTCGTGAATATTCATTGGAAGGACAGATGCTGAAGCTGAAGCTCCAATACTTTGGCCACCTGATGTGAAGAACTGACTCATTAGAAGAGACCCTGATGCTGGGAAAGATTGAAGGCAGGAGGAGAAGGGGATGACAGTGGATGAGATGGTTGGATGGCACCATTGACTCAATGGACATCAATTTGAGCAAGCTCCGGGAGCCGGTGATGGACAGGGAGGTCTGGTTGTGCTGCACTCATGGGGTCACAAAGAGTCAGACATGAATGAGTGACTGAATTGAACTGAACTGACAAAACAGTTATAGCTCCCTTTGGGAGCCTAAACTCTTCACCCATGTCCATGGTTAATGGGAGGTTTATCACATACTTTTATTAAAAGTTGATCAGTTGGTCAATAAAATATCCATTATAGTTTAGTTTCTTTCCATAGGTGAATTTAATAAATTTGTACTAAAGTCCAATCTTTCACATGCAGTTTTTCTTAGTTCAATCTATTCCTAGAACTGATTTCTGACATATAAAAACTATCTTTCATTTGCTACGTCCCCATCTGAGATCTTTGTGGTACACTTCATCTATTGATTCTATTCATCTATGTGTTTTAAAAATCACTAAGCAATTAGGGACCCATTTTGATAAAAAGTATTGAGACTTTTTAAATTACTTATTTACTTATTTGGCTGCACTGGATCTTAGTTGCAGCACACAGAATCTTTAGTTGCACATGTAGGATCCAGTTTCCTAACCAGGAATCAAACCCACACCACTGCATTGGGATCTCTGAGTCTTAATCACTGGACTCCAAAGGAAACCTCAGTACTAAAGTTTTAATACTTCATCCCTTTGTGTATGTCTTTTTGTGTATTTTTTTATACATAGTCCTTTTCTGTATGGTTATGCATACATAAAGCAATGCATGATGGGAAAAAAGGAGCCCAACTCTGCCCTTGTGAAAAGTGTTAGTTGCTCAGTCGTGTCTGATTCTTTGGGCCCTCATGGACTGTAGCTCACCCCACTCCTCTGTCCATGGAATTCTCCAGGCAAGAATACTGGAGTGGGTATATTAGCTTCCTCTCCAGGGATCAAACCTGGACTTGCTGCTCTGGAAGGCTAAATTTTAATCACTGGACCCTCAGGCAAGTCCCCCTAATAATTTTTTAATTCTTTTAAGAAATAATGCTCTAGAATGGATAATAAGGATAGTCGTGTCTGATTCTTTGGGCCCCCATGGACTGTAGCTCAACCCACTCCTCTGTCCATGGAATTCTCCAGGCAAGAATACTGGAGTGGGTATATTAGCTTCCTCTCCAGGGATCAAACCTGGACTTGCTGCTCTGGAAGGCTAAATTTTAATCACTGGACCCTCAGGCAAGTCCCCCTAATAATTTTTTAATTCTTTTAAGAAATAATGCTCTAGAATGGATAATAAGGAGGCTTATGCTGTGTGGTAGAAGAAAATAGTAGAAAAGATGGTTCCCATTCTTGCTCTTACGGAGTTTGCAGCCTACAGAAGAATATAGATTTATAGCAGGTACTTAGAAGGAGGGATGCCAAGTGCTGAGAAATCATGTGAGAAATTTTTTTAACAATTTCTTTCTTTTTTAAACTGTATCTATTTATTTTTGGCGTACTGGGCCTTCGTCGCTGCTCAAGGGCTCTCTGGTTGCGGCAGGTGGTGGCCACTCTAGTTTGGTTCACGGGCTTCTCATCGAGGTGGCTTGCCTCTTGCAGGGCACAGGCTCTAAGGCGCACGGGCTCAGTAGTTGTGGCTCACTGGCTTAGTTGCCCAGTGGCTTGTGGAATCTGGGAAGATTCCAGGGATCAAACTTGTGTCCGTTGCATCTGCAGGCAGATTCTCAACCACTGGACCACCAAGGAAGTCCTGTGAGAAAGTTTTTATGCTTGTATCATATGCATCTCAAATCTGCAGCTGTGAGGCTTTCACGATCTGTAAACCCAGGAAACGGAGGTGCTGAGCAACCTCAGGGCAGGACTGAAGTAGGTGGCAGATCTGTTACTGGGCTGGAAGTAGTGGGTGAGATCCCTGGTGACCCGAATCGGGAATGGGAGAAGGGCTGCACCTCACCCTTCTAAGAGATACTGCAAGATTTTCCTCTCTCGTGAGTGTTTATGGGGTTAGTTTTGTGCCCTCAAGACTATAAGCTAGAGTCAGCCCTCAATTTATCTTTTGTGTTTAAAATAACATCAGTTTATTCAAGTAAAATTGGCACCTATAAAATCCACTCATTTGAAGTGTACCATTCAAGGATTTTTAGTAAATTTCCACAGTTGGGCAATCATCCCCACAATCTAGTTCAAGAACATTTTCTGTTTCCCCTGAAAGAAACGTCCTGCCCTTTTGCAGTCATTCCCTATTTACATACGCAGCCTCAGGCAACCACTAATCTATTTTACATCTTGATAGATTTGCCTATTGAGGATATTTCATACAAATGGGATTAAACAGCATGTGGTCATTTGTGTCCGGCTTCTTTCACGTGGCATCCTCGGTGCATCCATGCTGCGGCTGCTCTCTGCACCCTCACTGCTGAAGAACTGTGCCTTACTTGGATGTTTCACGTGTGATCCACTCACCAGCTGATGGATGCTTGAATTGTTTCCATCTTGGAGCTATTATCCTTGATTTTGCTTAGCCCATCCATGAACGGGTCAGATTGCTGGCAGAATTATCCTTGTTTTTGCCCCAAATGCAGAGTCACAGTGCCTTTAAAGCCTTCAAGCAGCGTCCTCAAGAGAATGGGGATTTCATTCTTGTTTTTTCTTAAGTCCTCTTTCCCTGCATGGCCTCTGTCTTTTGCCTCTTCGCTCTATCACTTTTCCTTCTTACCCCTGCCTCACTGCCTCTCTCTCTCAGCTTGCCACGACACAGACCGCATGGTTCATTGGCAAGAGCCTTGAGGGGCAAGCCAGAACATCTGGATTTCAACTGCCGTTGGCTAGACCCTCTCTGGGCCCTAGTGACTTCATTTGAGGGAGATTACTAGATCTGGTGACCTATTAATCACTAGACTGGAACAATATTATTTTACTCATTTTTAAAGTTAATCAATTCATTTATATATATTTGGCTGTGCTGGGGCTTTTTTGCTGTGCAAGAGCTTTCTCCAGTTGCAGTGATCAGGAGCTACTCACTAGTTGCGGTGCATGGACTTCTTATTGTGGCGGTTTCTCTTGTGGAGCAAAGGCTATAGGCTCTCACACTGCAGTGGTTGTGGCTCACGGGCTCAGTAGCTGTGGCGCATCAGCTTAGTCACTCCTCGGCATGCGCAGTCTTCCTGGACCAGGGATCAAACCTGTGTCCCTTGCATTGGCAGGTGGATTCTCAACCATTGGACCAGCAGTGAAAGTGTTAGTCGCTCAGTTGCCTCCAACTCTTTGTGACCCCATGGACTGGATAACCCACCAGTCTTCCCTGTCCATGGAATTCTCCAAGCAAGAATACTGGTGTGGGTTGCCATTCCCTTCTCCAGGGCATCTTCACCACCCAGGAATCTAACCTGAGTCTCCTGCATTGTAGACAAATTCTTTATCATCTGGGCCACCAGAGAAACCCATTGGACCACCACCACCAGGGAAGCCCCTATTTACTCTTTTAGTAGAATCATTTTCTTAAAATAAAATCTTAGTAGATTCTCACTGCATAAAAGAATAAGCTGCCACGAAGTTTGCAGTGGAGGGTGGAGTTTGGAATCCTGTTGACTCTGTCTGGAGGACAGTCTATGGACCTCAGAGCTCCAGGGTACCCAGCTTGAAATGCCCTGGGCTAGTTTCATGCTAAGTGTCTATCCGTGTTTTTAAAATCTCAGATTATCCTAGCCCTTCTCCAACATATTCAAGTGGAAGGAACCAGGATAGTGACCATAGCAGTAGACATAAGAATCAGAAAAATAGACCAAGCTCTAACATTTTTGAAGTGTGTAAACTTGGGCAAATTATTAAACTTGAATCTTAGATTCCTCATCTGTAAGTTGCAACTGGTAATAGATATGGTGATGTTACATCATACGCACATTGAATATACAGGTTGTGCATAACTTAATGTAATGTAATATGCATAATGTAAAGTATAGGCTATAAGTGGCACAAAGAGAAGTTTACTTATTATGCAGGTCCTGGTTCCATTTATCCTCAGCTCCATTTCTCACCTTTTATCTGCTCTGTGTCTTGGGCAAGCAGACTGATCCCTACAAGCTGCATCTGACTCCACCGTCTGCTGGCTGGCAGCTATGTTCCACTAAAGAGAGGAGCTAGCTGGAGACCAGAGAGAAGACAGGAGAGACCTCGCCTCATCTTGGATGGCACCTCCTTTATGGCTCCACTGCCTTCAAAGCTGGCCCACTTTGTTTCAGTTTAAGTCCAGTGATCCCAGCCATAGGTCCTGGTTATACTTCTTTCTGTTTTCCTCCATCCAAGGCGTGGTAGAGGCATCCAGAAATTAGGAGACTTTTGATATCTTCACTGTCTTTTGTCTGACTTCTCAACTCTCATCTTCTGATCATTTCTATCACCTATATACCAATTCCGTATATTCAAGCCCATCTATTTGAATATCCGGAATGGTTTCTCTTCTCTTGGTGAGACTGACTTTTGCAACTAAACACTTGGCAAAAAAGAGATAGTGAAGTCGCTCAGTCGTGTCCGACTCTTTGCAACCCCGTGGACTGTAGCCTACCAGGCTCCTCCATCCATGGGATTCTCCAGGCAAGAATACTGGAGTGGGCTGCCATTTCCTTCTTCAGAGGATCTTCCCAACCCAGGGATCAAACCGGAGTCTCCCGCATTGAAGGCAGACGCTTTAACCTCTGAGCCACCAGAGAGAGAGAGAGATAATAAGAACTAAACAGGTTGGGTGGGACTTCTCTGATGGCCCAGTGGCTAAGACTCCGTGCTCCCAATGCAGCAGGCCTAGGTTCAGTCCCTGGTCAGGGAACTAGATCCCACATGCTGCAACTAAGGATCCCATGTGCAGCAACTAAGACACAGCATAGCCAAATAAATAGATAAACAAATACATATTAAAAATAAATAAATAAATAAATAAATGGGTTACTCACCTCCACTAGCCATTTATCTCAATGACCTAGTGTCTTGAGTGAGAGTGAGTCAGAGACATGAGCCCCTCAGTCAGGCTTCGGTCCTTATTGCCTACTCCCCACCACTGGGCTTAAAGTTGTGGAGGGTTTTAGCATATTCAGGCCTCTAAAGGCAAGCTAACTTATTTATATAGAAGCCAAACCATGTGTTCAGCACTTTGTGATCAGGAGACATTAAGCAGATGTGATTTGTCCTTTGCTGATGACTATAGTTCGCCACCCTCCCTGCCCCCATTGCCACACAAGATAAAATTCTGCTGAGCACCACAGGACAATATGAGGATCAGACAAAATTGTGTGCATGAAAGCAAGTTATAAACTATAAAATTAAAAATATATATATAGGGCATTATTATTACTTATATTCCAAGGCTAGTTCTTCCAGCAACAGTGCAACTTAATACTGCTTTCTATGGGACTTAAGAAGTCCTTTATAATTCCAAAGTTATTTAGGACGTTGTTCCAGGGTCCTTCATTGTTTTAAACAACTGTTCCACAGGGGAGATGAGGAGAAGGCATTTAAGTTCACAGTTTTGAGACAAAAAAATCCCCAAAGTAATGTTCTTTCCTATTCTATAAAATTCATTGAAATTTACAGAATCATTCAAAGGCCACATTGCTCTTTGTCTTGGAGATGAAATTAGTTTGGGGGGAAGTATGACATTTTCTTCTCTTTACCTTGCTAAGTGCTCAATGCCAAATTAATGTTTCTTAGTGTTTCTTTACACATTCTTTCTCCAGTTACCTCAAAACTTAAACTAGAAAAGGAAAAGAAATTAAATTCCATTTTCTTTTTTTCCAAGTCAGAAAGGTGACTTGTGATAAACCACAGAATTTTCACATTACTGTACTAAATGAACTACGATACTAATGTGAACTAGGCCCCCATAAATTTCTTCCTCTGAAAATATGGATCTTATGGGCACTTGTTTTGAACAAGAAAACATTTTTCTTAAGTTTTCATTCAAATCTTTAATTGCTTTACTGGCTTGTATTTTAGGACCAAAAACTGAACCTTCTGTTTGATTATAAGAGGTAATGAAGCTAATGAAACATTCATCCAAGCTAGACTATCAGTTACTAATCTCAATTTTACAAAATAATAATAATGATGATTACAATAAGCCCCAGGAGATTGCTGTCTTGGCTTTTTAAAATTAGAATTGAGAAGGAGTTACTACCCAAACATCATAATATTTGTTCCCTGGATGCTGCATGTGAAAAATTTGTCTCTCTGGTGACATACCCGGCTTGGACCCATAGAATGATGAAATATCCTTCTTATTGCCTGATCTTTGTTTTGACTGCAAATTCAGCAATAGATCTGAATTTTTGTATTCAGCTTTTAGATTACTTCAAGTGTCTCCAAAAATGTAATAAAGAGCACCAAATCAATTTTTTATTGGTTCAAAATACAGTTTTTCTATTGAGAAAAGCACTGATGGATATTGCTGGATTTTTACCAGCATGTGTATAGGGGCGGTGGGGGTGGGGAGGGGGTTGGAGAAGGATGAGGAGGGGCAAGCAGGGTCTGTCCTGCGTTACCCAGGGCTGAAGTCTTACAATACATGCCATGTAATCAGGCTAAGAACAAATAATCCCCATGAATAAATTTACAGTGAATTGACCTACATTTCACATTAGATAAAGCACACTTAAGTCATTAAATGAATTTCTCCCTCTGGTTCATTAGTTCTCAGCGTGCTCTGATCCTTTATCCATTTGTCATATAGCTCATGAAAGCTGAATATGAAAAAGAAACTAAATCATCATGTCCATCCCTTTACCGGGTCAGGACATGTTCCCCATGGAGGAATTAATGACAATATCGGAGATTGACTGGCTCTCTTCTTGATCTTGGCTAAAAGACCAAGAAGTTACCTTCGATGTATGGGCCTTATGGCACTCTGCCAAGCACTGTGCCCATTAACAATGATGTGCCCATGCTCTCGCTTACCCAGAAGTTATCTAGTGCTAAGAGCTTAGATTCAGCATTTTGAGAGCCCTTGAGAATGGATCTAGTGGCAGTTCTGAGCATCAGAGTTGATGATTAAAGAGGCTGGCCTTTTAGAAAAAATCTCACTTGAAGCTCAAACACTCTCTTTCCTCTCTGAGGTTACTCATTGAGTAAAGGTGGGATAGAGGGGAACAATGTAGGGTTGCCTTGGGTAATATTTGCCATGCCAAGTGGATCTACTTTTTTAAAAAATTGAAGTATAGTTGATTTACAGCATTGTGTTAGTTTCAGGTGTACCTCAGAGTGATTTGATTATACTTGTATATGTATATATCTGTATTCTTCTCTTGACTCTTTTCCATTATAGGTTATTATTGCATATAGTTCCCTGTACTGTATGGTAATCCTTATTGTTTTTCTATTTTATGTATGCAAGTGTGCTTCTGTTAATCCCACGCTCCCTATTTTATAACCCCTTCTTCCCCTTTAGTGGGCTTCCCTTGTGGCTCACATGGTAAAGAAGCTGCCTACAATATGGGAGACCTGGGTTCGATCCCTGGGTTGGGAAGATCCGCTGGAGAAGAGAACATCTACCCATCCCAGTATTCTTGCCTGGAGAATTCCATGGACAGAAGAGCCTGGTGAGCTACAGTCCGTGGGGCTGCAAAGAGTCGAACACAACTGAACAACTTTCACTTCTCTTTTTTCCCTTTAGCAACCATAAGTCTGTGAGTCTGTTTCAGTTCTGTAAATAAGTTTATCTGTACTATTTTTTTAGGTTCCACATATATATGATACAGTATTTGTTTCTCTCTGTTTGACTTACCTAATTTAGTATGAAAATCTCTGGGTCATCCATGTTGCTACAAATGGCATTGTTTCATTCTTTATATGAATTATATATATATATATATAAAACACATCTTTTTTATCCATTCATCTGTGACAGACATTTAGGTTGCTTCCATTTCTTGTCTAGTGTAAACAGTGCTGCTGTGAACATTGGGATGCATGTTGTCTTCTCGAATTAAAGCTTTTGTCCTTTCTGGGTATATGCCCAGGAGTGGGATTGGTGGATCATATGGCAACTTTATTTTTAGTCTTTTAAGAAACCTCCGTACTGTTTTCCATAGTAACTGTACCATTTACCATCAACAGTGTAGGAAGGTTCCAAGTGGACCTATTTTTAAATGGCATTATCCTTTTTGGTGAAGGACTTGTGTCATTTCATGAAGCTGCTGGTCTGGCTTTGGAAAGTCTGAGAGACAAAGAGATGCTAACATTAGCAGCTAAGGGCAGTATTTTAATAAATAAGGTCATATACACAGTAATGCTCTAGGGTAGAGACAGGAGATCTGCAAAGAGAAAAAAAGGAAACCAACACAAACAAGACTAATTATCTGTCATCAGTGGCTGCCTTCAGAGTTCGTGGGATCTTGGTTGTAACTAGTTAGATCTACAAACAGTGGAAGGAAGGAGGTACACTGGGAAGACTAAACCTATGATATTTGTCCATAATTTTGGCTGGTGCTGTAAGAGGTATATAGGAAAAGTGGAGTATGTTCAGAAGTGAGTAATACAAGAGAGGCCAGGACTTCCTGGTCCAGTGGTTCAGATTGCGCTTCCACTGCAGAGGATAGAGGTCTGATCCCTGGTCAGGAAACTCAACATCTTGCTTGCTGTGCCGTTTGGCCAAAAAATAAATAAACCAAGAGATGCCATATAAAAATTTATTGTATTAAAATAACATGCTAAGACAAGCCCAGAGCTAGGGAATAGAGATACAGAGATACCCTCTTTGTCCTGAAGGAGATAACAGCTTAGTAGCTATGATCTGCTAGCTAGGTAAAATGAAGACCCTGGTGCTCAAATTCTTCGAAAATCATCATCTAATGGAGGGATTAGTCCTGTTTTGTGTGTTACTAAGAGTAAAATTAAATCCAATGGGCGGAAGTTCATTTCAGCTCAATACAACAATACCAGGTTGACATTTTTAACTTTTAGAGGTATCTAAAAGTATAATGGACAGCTTGGAGAAATGGTGAAGTCTGCATTCTTAGGAGGCCTAATGAACTGTTGGCAAGAGTATGGGGGTAATAAAGGTACTCTGTCTAGTCAAGGCTATGGTTTTTCCTGTGGTCATGTATGGATGTGAGAGTTGGA